>JAOQIF010000204.1:49589-106580 GCA_026260285.1 Colletotrichum sansevieriae | reverse complement strand
ATTAGAGAATCTTTTTAATATTCTACTCTCTTAGAGAAGGAATAGATTAGAAACTATCTAATAGTTATTAATAAGATAATAAATATCTCTATTACTTTTAAAGGAGATAGACCTCGCTTGCTTACTCTTAGGCTAAGTTAAGCTATTTCTAATAATAATAATAGTAATAGTTCTACTAATAAGCACTTATATAACTTATTAAGTACTTAGAAATAATAGCTCTTAAGTTAACTCTCTTACCTCAGCTACTCCCCTATACCCCCTATATCTTAGTAACTATCTAGTATATCCTTAGATACTAGGTCTAGGACGTAACGCTAGAAGCAAAGGAGGACTACCTAGTAATATTCCTATTATATCTCCTCTAGTTCTAATAGCGATTAAATTCAAGATTTTACTTACTTTTATATAACTTAGAATATGCTTTATATTTAAAGGACTTATAGTAATCTTTTTATAGCTATCCTAGTTCTATTTATCTTCTAATATAAATAGTTTATAAATTTTATATTAACTATTATAAACTAATAGTTTATACTAAATATACCTTACTTTTAATAGGATCCTTAAGATTAATTTATAACTACTACCTATAGTTATTTATATATAGGTAAGCTACCTATAGGTAGGTTAACCTATGGGCTGCGTTACTTATGGGCTTTTAATATGGGCTAGACCTATAGGTAATTTGGGTACCCGTAGAGTACCCGTGGGTGATTTTGGGTACTACCCATTTTGGTACCCATGGGCTTTTTGCATCACTGGTATGTGTCAGTCGTGGTTAAGGATCCGACCAACGCTCAGCTTTTTCATGTTGTAGATACGTTTTTCATTTGTTGCGCCTCGTATTCTTTTCCCAGGGTTACTCCTGACATCTCCAGCGATCTTTTTCTCAGTTTCGTGGATTCAACCACACGCGGAAAGACATCGGGATCATATTGTTTCTGCCTAGCCAGGCAGCGAGTTCTACTCCAGAATTCCCCGAGTACGTAAATGAATTCAAGTACCTTAGCTATGTGGAGAGACATTTCTCGTGCACCACACGTAAATACTCAGGGAGGAGGGCGCCGGAAACAGCAAGGTACCTACCTAAGGGTCATTGGCGTAGGCCGGTATGGTGAAAAGACTGACATTGCTTCCCCGACGAAATAGCTAGCGCGTGGGTGAGAAGGCTCTTCATTTTTATTATTCGCCCTAATGCCTTGCTGGTTGATACCTAACCAAGACATGGAGGCTGAACAAAACTGGAGCTTTGGGGACAGTATCACTTCCTCCAAACAGTATAAGACTTCATCGCACCGTCCTGCCAGCCTTGAAGGACAAAGACTGCCCAGTCCGTATCGTAGCAAGGCGGCTCCCAAACATCCACATTCTGGGGACAGTCGGACTCCCTAGAGGCTTCTGTGTCAGTTTTGTCCCTGGATTGAAAGATGTACCCGGATATCGTGAGATAACAGAAGAGGCGACATACTTGTAAAAACTCACGCAAGTTTTCTCTTTCATGAGAACCCAGTCTATCTTTTGAGCCCAGCTGTCTGGGTCGCTTTGCATGTTTACTGTGAAGTCTCGTCAGCTTGATTGCCACGGTAGTCAACGCATGCAGATGTGGTGGGATGTCACCAATGATCGGGAAACATTGGATGAACTAACCGCAACTACCCGCTGCTGGGCAGAATTCTTCCTGTTCATAGTCGTAGAAGTTGCTCTTCATGAAGGTAAGACTAATGTGGTCTTTGCTCGCATCGCACGCCGCAGAAACGAGTGGAGCCAGAAGGGCGAGACTCCAGAGCTTCATGGTTGTAATTAGGCTTTGCTCAGAGTCAAAATTGGAGTCGATCTTCCTTTGCAAAGTAGATGCTTAGGCTTCTGTTAGAACGCAATTGAATCCAGATACACCGCTTTCTTATTGTTTTTGACTTTGCCGAAAGCTCGCATTATCTTTCCGTTTGTGGAGAAGCTCAGAAAAATCTTGCCAACTTTTAGAAGTTAGATGCTGACGCCGAAGGATTTTGCATCGTTCGCGTAATGCTGAGAGTGCGAGTCGACCAGTAGAGAAGACTCAGGTGCACCAAACCACCTTCCTCATCACCTTACCTATCACAAAGGGGGTATGGTGCAGAGTGAAAGAGTTAGTATAGATAGGTGCAAAGTCGTAACGTTTATTCTTCTCTAACCCTCTAGTCTATTATATAAAGGTATATGAGGATTAGAGGACTTATCTAAGGAGCTACTTAGTACCCCCTATCTATAGACTTCCCTAGGATAGCCTATTACCCGGGGCGCTATTAGTATTCCCTTTCTATAGACTCCTAGTATAGCTTGTTATCTAAAGCGCTACTTAGTATCCTCCTTCTATAGACCCCTATAGGGTAGTCTAGTAAGTCTAGTAAGTCCTTTCCCTTATAATCTTATCTAGGCTTATAATATAATCCCCCCTCTCTAAACTAGTCTATCCTTAGACTAGGCTATTTTATAGTTCTCTAGAGGGTACCTAGTACCTACCTAGTTGCTTCTTATAAGCCTTCCTAGTTTATAGTTCCTATAGGTCTAGAATTTAGTATCCCTAGGTCTAGCTATATAACTCTTCCTTAAATAGCTAGGTAGCTCAGAGGAGTAATTAGCTAGTAGTGAGGCACCTGTCCCCTACCCTAGCTACTCTCATAGCTTTCTATATAAAAAGAAAAGTGATTAGAAGCGCTCAGAGGAGCAGTTAGCTAGTAGTAGGGTATCTATCCTCTACCCTAGCTATTCTTATAGCTCTCTATCTAAAAGGTCTAGGGCTACTTAGTAGTTATCTAGATACCTATAGTTAAACTCCCTTATAAGGGTTATTCCTTCCTCTATAGGATTGCGCTAAAACGTGTTATTATTTAAGCTCGTTTTTATTACTTTAAATTCACCTTCTAAATTATTATATTTTCTACTCGTTATTATATTTTTAGTAGCTTTATAGGAGTAATAAAGATATTCTCCCTCTAGGGGTAAAAGCGTTTATTATTATTATATAGGGGTTTGCTAGTTATTACCTAGTAGTTATTTAGTACCTCCCTATATATAGTAGGGTTAAATAAAGGCGAATAATATAATAATCTAGGGATTATCTTTATTTTAGCTATATAAAAAGCTAACTTTAGTATCGAGTTAAAAAGTATAAATATCATTCGAAATTTCGCCCTACTAAAATCCTTTCTTTTACTTCTTTAGATTATAATACTAATAAGTTACTATTAGTCTCCTGCTCTCTTATTATAACTTTATCTTAATTATTATATAATAAATCTATTATTATATCTTCTGCTGCTACTAACGCTACTCCCTTCCCTACTAATACGCTAGACGCCTCCTATATCCCTATAATAAGTGAGCTCTAGGGGTGCTCCTGCTGCTACTATCTCCTAGCATAAGCAAAGTAGGAGCCTCCTAAAGAGGATATCCCTAAAATCAAGCTTCTCATAAGCTTAATTATCTACTTTAAGAGCAATAATAAGCACCTAGTCCTTAGCTAATACTTATCTAATACTTTGCTAGCTTTAGCCTTAGAATTTATTACTAATTTATATATTTTAAATGCTTTAACTAAATATAAGTATTATATTAAAATAGGTAATAGAAAAGCTTATATTAATATAAGTTTTATATTATATTTTCTAATACTTAGCTACTAACTCTCTATAGCCTACCTATTATATAATAAGCACTATAAATAAGCTCAAGCGCCTCATAGATAAGGGCTATTCTAAGCCCGATATTTGGGCATAGTATGCTAAGAATAAGGTAGGTTATCCAGTGCCTCCCTAATGCCTCTCTAGTATCTAATTATACTTAGGAGGAGATCCTCGCTACCTAGCTTATAATAAAGAAGGCCCTCTAGGCTAAAAAGAATAATATTAATATTACGCCTAAGAAGCATAAGGCTAAAGAGGTTAAAATCTTTATAGAAATAGAGGACTACTAGGTAGCTACTTTAGAGGAGGCTACTACTTACTAATAGCACCTCTCTAAGGAGGTAGAGAAATAGATTGAGTTATTATAATAAGTAGTATAAGGAGCTTTGCTATTACTACTCTAAGATAGAGCAGTTTACTAAGTATTAAGCAGAGGCATAGGAGTTGCAGGCTATACGCGCCTAGGAGTCGCTCAACTCCTATAATAAAGTTATAAATCCCTATAAGCCCTATTAATACCTCCCTAGTACTTATCTAGTCGATTTCTAATATTTTCTAGAATTACGAGGTTATTACTACTAACTCTAGTAGCGAGGATAATAGCTTTAAGGAGATAGGCGCTAGCACCTAGTAGATTCAAAATTTTAGGAGCGCCCCTAGTAGGCTGCTAATAATCTCTAAGTAGTATTTAGTTACCTTCGGATAATTTTCTATCTTTTTCTATCTTATTAGTAGCTTTTAGGCGTTTTTATTTTCTCGCCTTATTAGGGGGCCTTCGGGCTAATAAATTAAAATACCTAGCTAGTATACCTAGTTTCTAACTACCTACTAATTACCTATTAAATTATATAGGGATCGTAATATTTCTGCTTATAATTTAGCTTTATAGTTATTTTATAAATCGATAGATATATTATATTATAGTTCCTATGAATTATCTAGCTTACTATAGCCCTTCTATTTAATAAGGTATTAATAGTTCTATCTAGGGCCCTTATAAGTAATAATATAGTCTATTATATAAATATTATTATTATTATTATTAATTAGGATTTCTCGTAGTAAGATAGCTAAGCTAAAAAAAGGCTCTAATTATATAGGTGCGAAAATATTATAAATTTAGTAGTTTTTATCTATTTATAGCTTATATACTCGCTCCCTATTAATTACCCGTTAGATCCTAAATAGGCCTAGGTATTTATTAGAAAGTTTCTAAGAAGGCTGCCTTTACTTAATATTTTTAGTTAAAAGTAATATAAGGTCTCCTATAGCGAAAATAATAGGGGTCCTCCTCTGATTATAGAATTTGCTATATTTTTTATTATATTTATAAAGCAGGTTAGTAATAGCTAACCTCTAGGTAAGTAGACCTTAAACTCTATTAAATGCTGCTAGGACTGCTAAGCCTTTTTATTAGGGTTCGATATTATTAGGTCCGTAGGGAGAATATCCTATTAGTAGTTTAGCAAGTAGTATCTTAGTAGCCTTATAATAGCAGTTATTATAAATAAATTAAGCTAGGTCGAGCTATGTTGCCTAATTATCCTAGTTAATATTATAGAAAGCTTATAAAAAGTGCTTAATGCTCTAATTTTAGCGTTTTATTTAGCTATCGGTTTAGGGGTGAAAGGTAGTACTAAGTTTCCTCCTAATAACTAGCAGGTAGCATACTTCAGCCTAAAAATTACTAGTAAATAGTAATCCTTAGTTAGATATAATAGCTTCTAGGAGCCTGAATATAAGGAAAATATATTTAGTAAGTAGTATAGCTAACCCGTTAGCTATAAGTAACTCCCTAGTAGGGATATATAGGGAGTATTTTATAAATCGGTTAATAATAATGAGAATACTATTATAAGGCTTGTTCCCTATTATAAGGGATAGCAGCAATTTAGTAATAAAGTTAATTAATATTTATTAAAAGGGCTGGGTAGGTACTAGTAGGGGTATAAGTTCGCTATATAGGAGGTGGTATCTCGGTTTCATGCGCTAATATATTATATATATCTTAATATATTCCTTTATATCGCTCTTCTATAAATTCTATAAAAACGACTTCCTAATCCTCTTTAGTATCTTAGTAACCCCCTAGTAACCTCTAGATAGTTTATTATAGAACGCTCTAAGGACTTCTTTCTAAAGCGGGTAGTTATTAGGAATATATAAGCCCTTATAGTATTATAGGGTACTAGTATTATCTAGTGACTACCTTATCCCTCGTTATTCCTACTCCTTGTTAATATAAAAGGGGTCTTTTTATTAAGCTATCTTAACTTAGTCCTAAAGCGAGGGTATAAGTTATTTAGGGAAGGTATTTAACGGTTAAGCACCTTATTATCGCCTAATACCTACCCTCTAGATAGTAGGTTAGTTAAACTATTATAAAAAGTCCTATAGGAGCAAATCTCTAGCTTCCTCGATCTCTATATCCTTAGGGGTATAATTAGGTCTTTATAAGAGGCTATTAGCTAGGTTATAGCAACCTAGCTAGTACTCGATTTCGAAGTTAAATATCAATAGGTCCTATAGTAGCTATGCCTAATAGCTATTAAGCGTCTTCTTATTAGCGAGGTACTAGTAACCCAGGTAGTTAGTAATAAACTAGATATAGTACTAAGAGTAAAGCAAATAGTGCTACTACCTCACCGCTACCTCCCTAATAGCTAGTAGCTCTGCTTCTAGCATGCTATACTATAGTTACGCGCCCTTAAGCTTCTGAGATATAAACGCTACTAGTCTCTATACGTCGCCCTCTAGCTAGCTTAATATTACCCTTATTGCGAAGTTTGATATATTAGTTTTAATATGAATTAGGAGTATAGGGTCGAAGTATTATAAAATAGGTACCTCTATAAATAAAGCGCAGAGCTAATAGAAGGTAACTAGTGCTTTACTAGTTATAACTAGTTATCCTTTAGCTATATTAGTAAGTCAGTCGGTAAGCAGGCTATAGATTTTAGAGTAATTCTTAATAAATCTCTTATAAAACCTTATAAATCCTAGAAATTACTAAATTTATTATATTATAGTAGGTACTAGCTACTTAGCAATTATCTAAACCCTCTCCTATTCTATAGTAATACTATCTAGTGAAACCACGAACCTAAGAAAGTTAATCTATTCCTTATGGAATTCGCACTTATCGGGGTTCGCATAGAGGCTATTAGCTCCTAACCGGGTGAGTACCTGCCTCACCGCCTCTATATAGGAGTCTATATTATTAGTAAATATCAAAATATCATCTAAATACATAATGTAAATAATATTAACTAGGCCTATAAGTAATTTATTAATAAATATCTAGAAAGTAGCAGGTGCGTTAACAAGCCTAAATAGCATAATATAATATTTATAGTAACTATATTGCATATAGAATGCTATCTTCTACTCGTCTCCCTCTCGGATCCTTACCTAGTAGTAAGCGTCTTTAAGGTTAAGCTTTATAAAGTACTTCGCTTAGGAGAGCTAATTAAGGATTTCGTTAATTAAAGGGAGAGGGGTATAGTTCTTAGTAGTTACCTAGTTAAGTCCCTAGTAGTCTATATATAACCTTAACTTACCCCCCTTCTTCGGGATAAATAGGATTAGCACCCCTATTAGACTTATTAATAGGCGAATCTATCCCTTCTATAGGGCCTTATAGATATAGTCCCTCAACTCCTCTAACTCCTTCTTAGCTAAGGGGTAGATTAGTTTAAATAAGGGCTTAATCCTAGGCTCTAGGTTAATAGGATAGCTCCTAGTAGTTCCGAACTCTGGTATAATTCCTACTAGGTTAATATTAAATACCTTTTCAAAATCCTAGTACTCTAGTAGGATCTTTGGTTTAATATCCTTAGTATCCTCAGGTTCCTAGTTATACTCCTAGTAGGTAATAGTTAATATCTAGTTAATCTATAGTACCCCTATAAGTACTACTCTTGCTTTATTTTCAACGCGCTTAAGCTCTTTTCTAGTTATAATAGGATAAATACTCTTCTTATATAGGGGAAAGGTCTAGCTTAACTCCCTCTAATTAATATTAGAGCACTTTAATATATACTAAGGGATCCCTAGGATAGCGTTATAACTATTACTATTACTAATCCTGAAGTTATATAAAACTATCCGCTAGATGCCTATACTATTAGTTATTCGGGTAACTAACTTCTATATGCTATAGTTAGGTCCCTTAGATACCTATATTCCCCTTATAAGTTCTAAGTTATTAGCTTCTAGTTAGGCATTAGTTATAACCCTCTAGTTTATAATATTCTTATCAGCTCTATAATTAATAAGCGTAGTACTAGTCTTCTAGCTACTTATAACCCGGACCTATATTATTA
This sequence comes from Colletotrichum sansevieriae, assembly GCA_026260285.1. Classification (NCBI taxonomy): domain Eukaryota; kingdom Fungi; phylum Ascomycota; class Sordariomycetes; order Glomerellales; family Glomerellaceae; genus Colletotrichum; species Colletotrichum sansevieriae. Next base: position 98,590 of record JAOQIF010000204.1, on the reverse strand, counting down.
TTTCGAAGTAATATAGCTAGTCGCTATCCTACTAAACTACCTATATAGTTACCCGGTTCTCCTATAGTTATTCGCTAGGGCATAGTTTGCCTTTATAGCAGGTATAGCTATATTTCTTATAATATAGGTACCTTAGTGAGATATAGCCTTTCCTATTATAACTATAATAAATAGTTTCCCTCCTAGTATCCTATAATAAGTCCTTAGTAGGCTCCTAGTAAGTATTAGTATAGCTATAGTCCCCCCTTATAGTCTTAGTCTATTCCTCTAGATTAGTAGCTTAGCCTTCTAGTTATTATCCCTTATAATTAGTCCTCTATTCCCTTACTAGTAGCCTATATGCTTATATATTAATTATAAGTTTAGCATTCCTAGCCCTTATATTAAGTTCGAGCTATGATTTTAGTAATCTATTTGCTATAATATAGTATTAGAGCTTAGGGTCTAACCTAGCTATTATATTAGCTACCCGGATCTCCTCTAGTTATTAGTAGGGGCTCTCCGCCTTAATCCCTTCGTAGTAATTAATAAAGTTTTGGTATAACTATCCTAGTTGCTAGTAGGCCTGTTCAAGCTGAGTTTATATGATAAGGATCCTGGACCCCTTCTCAAGGTCTGAGGTAATCTCATTTATTTCAAATCGCGCGTCGAGGTTAAATATAAATTAATTATAATTAGTCCAGGTGCCCCCTTTATATCTAAGCATCAGGAGGTGCTTCCCCTAAAGTTCTAACTAGTGCTTCTTTGCCTCGGGGTTGCTATTAATAACTACCTAATAGGTAGTAGGGTTATCTATTAGGATTAATAGTTAGCTAGCTCTTAAGGCCTTAAGATATTCTTATTTATACTTTAGTTAACTCTTCTTTTCTTCCTCTTTAATAAGACGATCTAATTCAGCCTCTATTAATTAATTAACTAGTTCCTTATTAGTACTCTCTTTATTATCCCGATTAATAGGTATCTTATCCTAAGTTTAGCTATTTAGTAGCTCCTATCTAGCAGGGGATCTTACTTCCCTAGTAGACCTGCGGGTAGGTATTATTATTATATATAATATTACTCTAACGGTCTATACCCCTATTAGTATAGGTAAGAGAGAAGAACGTATTATAAAGGGGGTATAGTATAAAGTAAAAGAGTTAATATAAATAGGTATAAAGTTATAATATTTATTCTTCTCTAACCCTCTAGTCTATTATATAAGAGTATATAAGGGTTAGAGGACTTATCTAGGGAGCTACCTAGTACCCCCTACCTATAGACTTCCCTAGGATAACCCGTTACCTAGGGTGCTATTAGTATTCCCCTTCTATGGACTCCTAGCATAGCCCGTTATCCGAGGCGCCACCCGGTATCCTCCTTCTATAGACCCCTATAGGGTAGTCCGGTAAGTCTAGTAAGTCCTTTCCCTTACGATCTCATCCAGGCTCGTGACATTACCGTACGGCGCGGCCCGCCTATGTCACACAATGGCAGATTAGCCAAAGAGAGGAGCAAGCACTAAGGCTGACAGGAGCTCGGATTGCAACCCGAAATACGCTGTTGTGGCCACATGCAATGAATTGAATTGCATCCTTCTCTATATGCGCTTGCTGATGTATACTTACTCCCCCTCCATGTAGGCAGTTTATCCTTTTTGGAAAGCTACTTCCGAAGCTTGGAGTGCGAGCATTCATGAAATATGTAGTCGGAGCTGCGGTGAACTCGAACTCAGGACTTCAAGCACCATGTTATCCGGAGAGTGTGGCTGAATGCTTTTGTCATGCGAATACAACTGTTTCGGAGAACTGTCATAATGCAGGCTACGGAGAAACACTCGCCAGGAACAGTGCCGCGCTCATATTGATCTTAGTGGTCACAGGCAACTTTGAAGTAGTGAGGATCCCGAGTTAATGCAGGATGGCGAACGTCTGTAAGCACTTGTTAAGCGATTGCTTGATAGCCGCTCATACGGTGAACACGCCGCACCACTGTTTTCCAACCGAAGAGTTTCGTAAACCCAGAGAATCATTGGAATATCGGCAAAACTGTGTCAGCCACCAGAACATGAGGTGCCACAAGAAGCGAACACACTCAAAGAGCCGGATGCGTCTCTCCGTCAAGCCAACAGACTGCTAGACGTAGGGAGGACTTTGACGTTAGCTCATAGAACAGAAACCTACGATAACCAATCGAGGATTCTCCAACTGCAAGAATTACGCATGGCTTCAAGGTGACAAATATACAAATACCCTGAATACGCTGTGATAAACAGGACCAAAACGTATCTCCCAGATGAAATTAAGATCAGCTGTGCTTTTAGACATAAATGTGATTGTTGCCATGAGTTCTAGCACTATATCAACTTGCACATTCCATTTGACCGAACAGAGAAACTCCAGTTCAATGTGTGGATAGCAAACTGGGTGCTTTCGTCGTGTCCTACCGATCAGAGAAGGCTAGATGGTAACCTTGATGCCTACTGGCCGCATCTAGGTCAACTACTCTTTGCCAGGAGTATGTGCGCATTCTTGTTGAAGAGTTCTTGACTGTATTTGTACCCACATGGTTCCAAAGCTTCAGGTTCCATCTGGATCAGTATTCTGTATTTTATGTCAGAACTTATACTATACATCCCTCTCGTTCTCCATCCCCTGTGGGGTTTTCTGCTGCTTTCGAAACATGCTAGTGAAAGTGCCCTCAGCTGTGGGTATCACACCAATAACTACGAAACCAAACCTTTTATAAAGAGCCACGCCTTCTAGGGAAGCTAGTATATAAGCATATCTTTTTTGCTTATCTATCTCCTTCCAAAACCATTATAGAAGTATAATTTAAGATATTAGCTCTTTTATCTTCCCTAAGAATACTTATAATAAGGAGCTAGTAGCTTATAGAGTTTTCTCTAAGGTATATTTATCCGCAGTAAGCAAAAACCGCGACGCTAGCAATTCAGATCTACTAATATAAACGTTAGGCCTATAGATAGTTAGCCTGAACTTAAAGGGTATAGAACCACTTATAGTAAACAACATTAATCTGCTCTAATACACGCCTCCTCTTAAGCCTTAAGCAGTTATATATTACAGTCAGCTATCCGATAGCAGGGTCTGCTAACAGAAGTTGGGGATTGAGACGTAGTAACAGTATATGGGGTCGTGGTCGTGGTCGTAGGTTATAGGCTAATAGTAGATCAGACTTTTAGAGGCTAAGGTGATTAGTCTTAGACTTAATAAGTAATTCGTAGTGAAAGTAAGCTAAGAGTATCTATAAGGATATTTATAAGTTAATTGCTAAAGAGCTACGGAAGTCTAACCTTAAGCTAGGCTTAAGTTATACTATATATAAGTCTAATTCTAAGCATATACCTTTATACCTTGGATCGATCTAGATCATTTTGATCTAAAATAATTATCTAGCTCCTAAGTTATATTAGATTATTTTGATCTAAAATAATCGTTATCTTATCGTTATATAACCTATACTATAGTTCTTCCGTTCCTAAGTAAGTCCCTATTATTCCCGTGATCTTATAGTATAAATATTTCTATCTTAGTCGTCCGATGCCTAAGTAGGTCGTTCGGATATTATCCTTGCTTATAGGTTATAATATTAGGTCCCCTCTCTAAAGGTCTTGTCCTCAAGACCTAATATAAGTAGGTCGTTAGTCCTAGGTTAGGGATCTATTAATCATGCTTTCTGATTTTCATAATACTAATATTATATTAGATTGCGTTGAAAAATCTGATTTGCATAGAGCTCGTTACGCCTAAGTTCGTTATAATCGTTAAGTCCTTAGTGATTTTATTAGATACTATAGCTACGACGTTATGCCGTATTCTCCCTATTTTTAGCATAACCGAGTATATAAGATAGACCTTACTAACTCAAAACGTTATAGTAAGTATATTAAACGTGGTTTTTCGAACTATAATAGTAATAATATAGCGAATACTTATAAGTAGTTAATATACGTTCTTTAGCAGCAGCTAATTTATTTATAATAAATCGTTACTTCAAGGAGTAGAAGAAGGTAGAGCGTGAAGAAGAAGAGGCTAAGGAGGCGTTAGAAACTTTATAGACTTAACTAGCTATAGCTTTAAGTTATTTATCCCGTATTCGTAAGTAAAAAAGGTTCCTAAAGGAGCGTAGTTTGGATTTAATCCGTTATAGAATGCAGTCTATTAATAAGTAGGAGGTAGAGGAGCGTGCTCTTAAAGTATAGGAGTCCCGGGTAGTAGAGGATCTATTATTATAGGGTGCTCCTAATAAGTCGGCCTAGTCCTCTCTAGGTACTAGGGTTATAGACCTAGGTATCCCTCTAAACGTGGGTTCTTCCGAGGTTTCTTAACTAGTTTTAGGTATTCCTAGCTAAATAAATAGTTTTCCTTATTATAGTCTATCTACTTTAATAGGTAGCTTTATAAAGTAGTATAGGTATCTTATTTATTTATATCTAGCGTTCTTCCGGACTAGTATAATAAGTGCTAGTATGATTTCTCATTCTTAGTATTATTACTAGTAGATCGCAAGTTTTTCTTCTATATTAGTGATATTCTTAGCTAGTTCGTATATATTATCTTTATAATTATATCCTTTCTACTTAATAAGATATTAGTATCTATCTAGTTCTTCTAGGTAGTCGAGGATTTATTCGACTTTATACTCTAGTTCGTTATCTTCTATAATAATAAGGTTATTCGTTTATAATCCTTATAAGGCTAGTTTAAGTAATAAGATATAGAATATTAGGTAATACTTCATAGTTTCTAGGAGTTTAAGCTCGTAATTAACTAGTAAAATTACTCGTGAAATTTTAAAAAGTCCGAGTTTTTTATAGTCGAGTTTATCGCTTAGTCGTTTTATTTTAATATTTTGCTATATAAGATAGGTGCTATCTCCCTCTTTTAAGGTTAGTCCCTTAACCCTTCGTTAGTTACTAAACCGTGCTATTTATTATTATATAAATTCGAGTTCTTTGCGTATGTTTTCTTAGATATCTTTGATTTATTATACTAAGGCGATAGCTTTTATTATAGCTAGGCCTATCCGGGGTTCTCTATAGGCAGTTAGTTTAAATCTATAGTTAAGGTAGAAGGGGGATTCCTTAGTACTTTCTCTAATTGCGCTATTATATGCGAATTAGGCGACTAGGAGTAATATAACCTAATTATCTTAATTATAATTAATATAAGCATAGAGGTAGGTTTCGAGGATTTAGTTAATCCGTTCTATTTATCCGTCGGTCTGCGGGTGAAATATAGTAGATATTGCTTATTTAATACTAAGTTATAATATAATTAAGTTCTAAAACTTAGAGGTGAAGATCTTATCTCTATCTAATATAATTTCCTCAGGTATATTATAATTAGCTATAATATACTTAATAAAGGTATAGGCGTATTCTTTAGCATTGCTTGCTTCCTTATATAGTATGAAGTAGGCATACTTCGTGAGTCGGTCTATGATAATAAGAATGCTATTAAAATATACTTTTATAAGGGGTTCTTAAGACTTCAGTAGTTTAATAATAAAGTTAAGGGATATAGATTGCTAGGCTGCTTATAGCATAGGCAAAGGTTATAGCATGCTATATAGCTAGTATCGAGTAGGTTTGCTTTTGAGGCAGACTTCATAGTCTCTGATTGCCTTTGCTATACGTTCTCTGCTAATCGTTCCTCTATATTATTATTATAATTATTTCTAGGTTTTCGTGATTCCTTAGTAGCTATATATAGGATAGGTATGAAACTCTATAATTGCTTCGTTATCTAGTTTACTAGTTAGGCTAGTACTAGATCGTCCGGCTATTATTAAGAGTTTAGTTGCTAGCACTAGGTCTCTATTATTATTTCCTTTGAGGATTACCTAGGTTTCTTCTAATATTAGGATATTATAGTCTAATTATTAGCTAAGAGCGTTAGCTCTACTATTATCTAATCCTTTATAGTAGATAATCTGAAAATTAAATTCTAATAAGAATTCTAACTATCTAACTTATCGTTTATTTAATACTTTTGAGGTAGTGAAGTGCGAAAGGTTCTTATAGTCCGAGTATATAAGTACTTCGTAGATAGTTCCTAAGAGTTCGGGTCTCTATTCCTTAAAGGCTTCGATAATTACTATAAGTTCCTTATTATAGATCTAATAGTTAAGTTCGGGTCTATGAAGTTTGCAAGAGAAGAAGGCGTATAGGTATAATTATCCTTCTAAGTCTCGTTAGGATAGTTATGCTCTGATTATATAGTTAGATATATCTAGTTCTACTTTGAATTATTTTATTAGATCTAGAATAATTAGGACGGGTTCGCTAGTAATAAGGTCCTTGATCTTCTAAAATGCTATCTATTATAGTTCTTCCTATATAAAAGGGGTATCTTTATAGCTAAGGCTAGTGAGAGCTATATTAATCTTGCTATAGTCTTTAATAAATTTTTAGTAGAAGTTAATAAATCCTAGGAATCCTTAGACTTCCTTAAGATTATTAGATACTAGCTATTCTTTAATAGCTTTGACTTTATTTTCTAATATATAGACTTTTCTAGGGGTAATAGTAAATCCGAGATATTCTACCTTCTAGGTATTAAATTCGCTCTTTTCTAGTTTAACTAGGAGTTTAGCTTCCTAAAGAGCTTATAGGATATAATATATATCTTCCTTATATTTCTTAAGTATTAGCGAGAAGATGAGAATATCATTAAGGTAAACTACTATGCAAATATCGATATATTTGCGTAAGATATAGTTAATTATATTTTAGAAAGTTATAAGGGTATTAGTAAGACCGAATAGTATAACGAGGTATTTGAAATATCCTTTCCGTATTTTAAAGGCAGTCTTCTATTCTTCTCCTTGTTTTATTCTAATTAGGTTATAGGCTCCTTTGAGGTTGAGAGCTATAAACTAGTTAGCTCTATAGAGGAATCGTTTTATTTTATTGATAAGTAGTAGCGGGTAGCGATTCTTAATTATTATTTTATTAAGCATGCGATAGTTAACGTATAGTTATAGTTTTCTATTCTTCTTTAGTATAAATAGGATTAGGCTTCCTGCTAGCAATATCAAAGGTCTAATATAACCTTTCTTTAGGTTTTCTTCGAGGTATTAGTCTAGGGCTTCTATTTCTATTAGATTAAGTCTATAGATCTTATTAAATCGTGGTTCCTTCCCTTCCTTAAGGGGGATTTCATAGTTAAAACTAGTATATTTAGGCAGTCTAGTTTCTAACTTAGCTATAAAGAGTTTCTTATAGATTCTATATTCTTCTGGGATAGATAGAAGTAGATCGTTCTTTTATTTGAGATCTATTATTATTAGTAGTTATAATATAGCTTCTTTCGCCTTGAGGTAGTAGATATATTATTTTGCTATTCCTTATTATACCGATTCGTTTAAGGCCTGAATTTGATAGGGCTACTTAGGGACTAAACCGTTATAATCCTAGTGGAGTTAGCCTTTTCTCTAATCTATCTATAGGTTATTTATTCATAGCTAGGGTAGTCCTAGCACTATATTATACGTTCCTATATTAGTAATATCTAATTAGATTCTTTTTTTCCGATCTAGATAGCTTATCTTAAGGGGCGTAGTCTTATTATAGATAGTACCTCCTTTATACTTAAATTCTTCTCCTTCTGCTATATATAGGCGGTATAGTCGTTCTTTTCTTCCCTATTATACTTTTAGCTTATTAATAGCTCGGGGGGTAATATAGTTAGCTTTAGCCCTACTATCAATTAGCGCGAGCGTTATTTACTAATTAATAGTAACTTCTAGCTCGATATTATCCTTATATCCTTATAATATCTAGTAGATAGATCTTTTGCCTATTGCTTATTATAATCCTTCTTTAGTAGGCGAGTCTAGTTTTTTAACTACTTAAATAGTCCGGGGTAGGTAATCTATTTTCCTTCCTATTATGCCTTCGTGAGGCTATTCTCATAGATCTTAACCTATAGAGGTCTAGGTCCGTTCTTTGCGATTCTCTAGGCACGTGCTTTTTCTTAATAATATACTTAATACTTATCTTATTAATATTTATCCTACTTTATTATATTATTATATTAATATCTTATAGGAAATTGCAGGCTAGGTCTGAAGATTATAAGGTTATCTTTAGATAATACTATAGTCTATCTAACTATAACGGATATTAAGTAGACTTCCCGAATTAGTTCGTTGTTATATCTTCTAGGGTAGAATTAGTAATTATACTTTTCTCCTATATATTCTTTATACTTATTATAAAAGTATTAAGGCTAGAAGAGGGTTTAGTGGAGTTAGTAGTTACTTCTTAGTGCGAGGTAGTCTTCTATATATAGTTAGAGAACGTAGTCCCGCTCTCACTAGTTTGCTATAGTGCTATAGAAGTATTATTATTACTAGTCTCGAAATATATTTACTTCTTAATATTATAGAAGTTACTTAGTCTCGTCTTCTTAATCGTTAGATTCCTCTTTAGAGCTAGAGTTATCTATACTAGGGGTATGCCTATAGGTAATCTCTACTTAAGTATATTATTAAGTAACGTTACGAGGTTTATCTAAGTTATAAGGTGAACTTTCGCTTTCTCCGAAAGTCTAGTTACTAGTTATATTAAGAAGTTATTATTCTATTAGCAGGTCGTGCTAATATTCTAGTTCTTCCTTAGATTCTTCTTTAACTTATTTTTCGAGTTCCTAGTTAATTTATTCGATCTAAGCGGGGTTTCTATATGCGTTCTTTCGTTATTCTATATATATAAGCATAGCTTTTAGTTATTATTCCTATATAGGGTTATATAGTTCGTCTTAGATTCGTTCTAGGTATGCGAGTTTAGCTAACTAAAGGTATATAAGTTTTTATTTATTATTGTTTTCTAGTTCCTAATTATATATAGTAGGGGATATGCTAATAGGTTTAAGTTATTAGATTTATAGCATCTTATTAAGCTATTCTCTAGGCTTTCTTGCTATTTTGCTATTATTAATATATATTATTACTAGGGTTTTAGGATAAGTATCCGAGGCGGTTACGTTATATCCGGATCGTCCGGAGTTATTATCCCTTAGGTAGTAACCTGATATTTCTTTATCTTCGAGATAGATTCGATAGTTATCCTTATAGCACCTAGTTTATAATAGCGATATATAGGGGACTTTTGAGATCGTGTTGACTTATCGTGGTCTCTCTATTATAGGCTTCTAAGGAAGCTTCTTAGGTTATTTATAGTCCTTGGCGATATAACCTTGCTTATTATAGTTATAGCATTTAGGGTCCTAGGGCTTCTTATCATTAGGCTTGGTTATTATACTGAGATCCATAGGTCTACTATATTATCTATAGGCGGTACTTTATCAGGTGTTATTCTAGTTATTATAGGGCCTATTATTATTTCGTTAACTATTAAACTTATATTAGGGCTACTACTAGTATTTGCATCCTGAATTAGGTCCTTGTCGTTTCTCGCCTTTTTCCTTATAGCGTTCGAATAACTAGTTATTAATCTTAATTGCAAGGTTAGCATACTAGAGGAAGTCGTCGGGGCGGTTGACCTTAATAATCTTATCTTTAACTTTATCCTTAAGTCCTTAGTAGAACATAAAGATCTTAATTTCTTTAGTAAGGTTAAGTTAAATGCTTAGTTATCTAAAGGTAGTAGCGAATTCTTTAGCAGATTTGGTTTATCGGAGTTATAATAGCTTGCGCTTAGCTTATTACTTCTTATTAGGGTCCTAAAAGAGCGAGCGGAGAGTATCTTCGAATCCTTAGAAACTACTATATATATTATAAGTCTCTATAGAGTATTTATCTAGGGTTTTATACTTAAGGAATTCTTCGTAGATAGGTTTAAACTATTTGAGGGCTCGTCCTCTAAGGTAAGTAGCTATATAGACTACCTTTTCGGTTTAACTAGTGAAATCGCTATAGTAGAAGTTTTAGTAGTTCTTAACTTGAATTAGGAATCCTTTGAGATATCCGGGGGTGCTATTATAGGTTATTAGGGGACTAAGCTTAAGCTTCTATTATCCTCTAGTAGGGGTTATAATAATATTAGTAGTAGTATATAGGGTTCTAATTTCTTTCTAGAGTTCTTTGATATTAATATTGCTATTTTATCCTCTTAGATAGATAACTTTATTCTCTAGGTCTATAATACGCTAAGGGCTATTTCCTAGTTATTATATTATTCTCTTAAGGCTCTAGAGCTCCGTAGCAGTTTCGTTATATATAGTCTGGATTTTAGCGACGTTATTATCTCCTTTCTTAACTCTAGTTCTAAGTCGGTTATAAGTATCTTTCTTTAGGGTTACCTCGTTATTAGAATCTATAGCTATAGGGGCTCCTTTAAGTTCTTTAGCTAGGTTTCGGACTAGTTATTATAAAAAAGAGGAGGTTCTAGGAGTAGGCGACTTAGCGGAGGCGCGAGAAGATATCTTATCTATACTATTAGTAGTTTTAATAGTTAACTTACTAAATAAGAGCAATTAAAGTATTATAGTTAGCTATCTAATAGCAGGGTCTGCTAATAGAAGTTGGGGATTGAGACGTAGTAATAGTATACGGGGTTGTAGTCGTAGTCATAAGTTATAAGCTAATAGTAGATCAGACTTTCAGAGGCTAAGGTGATTAGTCTTAGACTTAATAAGTAATTCATAGTGAAAGTAAGCTGAGAGTATCTATAAGGATATTCATAAGTTAATTGCTAAAGAGCTATAGAAGTCTAACCTTAAGCCGGGCTTAAGTTATACTATATATAAGTCTAATTCTAAGCATATACCTTTATACCTTAGGTCGATCTAGATTATTTTAATCTAGAATAATTATCTAGCCCCTAAGTTATACTAGATTATTTTAATCTAAAATAATCGTTATCTTATCGTTATATAACCTATATTATAGTTCTTCCGTTCCTAAGTAAGTCCCTATTATTCCCGTGATCCTATAGTATAAATATTTCTATCTTAGTCGTCCGATGCCTAAGTGGGTCGTTCGGATGTTATCCTTGCTTACGGGTCGTAACATTATAGAGCTAGCACTAAGTACTTAGATTTAATGCTCAGGGGTACTGCTATTCTAACCTCGTGATTTAGCGCGCTTAAGATCCCTTTTATAGGTCTTACGTGAGATTCTCTTTATCTAAAGTCTAGCTATAAAATGCGATTAGCCTTCCGTTGCTATTCTAAATCTAGCAAAAGTTATTCTCCTCTTTTACAATAGCCTGCTATAGGCTATTAATATATTAAGCAATATTCCTTCTTATTGCTATATATCTTCTAATATATCCGAATCAAATAATAGACGGTAAAGGGGCCCTACCTGCATAGCCGGAAAGTCGATATGCTGGATAAGAGATTCAGCGTTAGATATGCTAACCTTTTGCAGCGAAAACAGCAAGTCCTGCATCGGTAGCTAGCAGGGTGTTATATTGTGCAAATCGAAGTGCGCGGTGGATGCTTCGTAGAGTCCCGCCAGTTTATGGGGTGATTGGCGAGTGACTCAGCTCGGACAGTACGGGCCGAAGTCGTACCCATCATCCATTCATCCACTCATTCATCCACACATTCATCCATTCATTCATCTACTCATTCATTTACTTATTTATTTATTTATTAACTTATTTATTTATTTATTAACTTATTTATTTATTTATTTATTTATTTACTTATTTATTTACTTACTCATCTATTCATAGAGTAACTCTATTACTCTTATTATAACGCCTGAAGTTCCTCGTAGTTGTATAGAGCTTCGAACTGCTCCGCTCCCAAGCACGGCATTCTGATCTCTATGTACGGCTCAGGAGAGGTGATGCGTATCTAAGTAGTCATTATAACAGCCTTCCTAGGTTTGAAAGGCTCAGTCATGCGCCCCCTTTTCCTAAGAGATTTGATCTTTACAGATATATCCAGCCCGTGCTAGTGCTGGTGTGAGTGTTTCAAACCTATCGACGTGCGCTTTTTAAACTCTTTCGAGTGGTGTGTCAGCATTACCAGATCTAACTTGTGAAAACCCCTATGCATCATATATTCAACCCCGTCAACATCTTATCATGCCTCTGCCATGGACGTATTTTTCGCTGGCAGCCCAGAACTGCCAAAGTGCCGAGTCGCAATTCGCATAGGCTGAAGATAACATATCATCCGATAACTCATAGTCAAGCAGCGTCATATCCTAGTGACAGGATCCACCAGCTGATAAGCTCTGAGAGATGAAAGAGGCTTCCCCGCGTTGAAATGGAGCTAGACATGCTGCCGGGTAATTCGTCTTGGAGAGCGGGTGGAGTTGCCGTGGACACTCGTGGTGGAGTCGTCTCGGTGAACCTCCGCCTTATCAGCTTGCGCGTTGACTAAAAGCGATATCAGCACCAGCGTCCTTGATCGGAATATCGTCATGGTAGTGGTTGTGGAGCTTTCCGCGGGGAAATATCAACAACACATTTCCCACTCAGCCTTTGCCCGAGTCATCGGCCGACATCCGGACTCCGCAACCACAGAACCGCCAGAAAACTACACTGGAAGGGCAACAATGTCGGCGGCATCGACAGAGCAGCCAACGCCCCGGCCGTACCGGTCCCATTTGCGCCCAGCATGCTTGCAGTGCAGGCGGCGCAAGTCACGATGCCAGCAACAGGAGGGAGTCAGTTCCTCGACATGCCAAATGTGTCACGTTTACGGCACCGACTGCGAGTTTCCGCCATCGCCACGAAGCGCAGGCCGCGCGCCTCTGAACCCCGGAAAAGTCCAGAAGGCATACCGGACCCCGCAGTCCAACACGCCATGTCGAAGGGAGCCTCTCGCACCAGCCACGGCACCCCAGAGCGCAATACACGTGAGGACGACCTCCACGTCTCCACCGACCATTGGCAGCACGACATCCAGCTCAGGCCCCAGGGTCATGCCCAGTCCTCACAATCCGCATTTGATGCTTGCGTTGGATAGTCCCGAGGATGAGGACAACTCCCACATCATTGGCCCGGCAGTCACAAATGACACGCAGGTGTTGGCGGATTACCTGAGCTCTGAGCCTAGCATTCACGAACGGATGATCCGTGTGGTGAAGCCTAGGCCAGGACGGGCTTGCCAGACACCTCGCTCATCAATGTCTCTATCTGGTGGTTTCCGAAAGCCTGTCATTTTCACTGCGGTTCGGAAGAGGCCTTATGGTCTTGCCCCTAGGCAGACTGCTCCCTTGCAAAAGTATCAGATCGTGGAGAAGATGCTTGAACCATGGACATCAACGTTGATTGACTTGTAAGCAAATCGTCTTATGCTTTCGGTCCACCTCTCCATGCGCAAGCATTCCAGGTCTTCGGCGTGTTTGACCCAACTCAGGCAACGCCTTTGAGTCGTCAAGGAATGAGGCGACTGACTTCTTCGCATAGGTTGCTAATCGTCTGATGCAGATACTTCCAGAAGATTAACATTTGCTTCCCTCTCTTGGATGAAATGTCTTTCAAACATCAGTTTCGGACAGCGAGGGATAGGATTTCTCCAGCGCTCTTATCCGTTCTTTACGCTCACTCAATGATCTTTTGGAAAAACTCTCCAGAACTTCCATCCGAATACTGTCCTGATTCACGCTTCATCTGGAACCAGGCAACAGAAACTCTATTTTCTGAGCTGCACATTTCGCCAGGAATCTCTACAATAATCGCCATTATTCTCAACGTTGGTGGTCGGCCAACTACGTCCATGATCATGAACGAAATCCAGCTTGGGGCAGCTGTATCCTTGGCGCAGTCACTAGGGCTCAACCGCGATCCTATGGACTGGAACATATCCATCCCAGAGAAATTTCTTCGAATGAAGATATGGTGGGCTTTAGTGGTACATGACAAGTGGTAAGATTGAACATGGTAACTTGGCGAAAGCGTCAACTGACAATGACCCTGCTAGGCTAAGCCTCGCGTATGGCACACCACCACAAATCAAACGCTTCCAATATGACGTCCCAGACCCTTCACTAGAATATCTTGTTGGCAAGGACGCCACTGAAATAGAGACTGGTGCTGCTTCGGTATTCATGGCCCTCGTCACATTGACTGGTGTTCTCGACAAGTACCTGGAGTTCGTCTACGATCTACATCAAGAGCGAGATCGTGATACCGGGCAAACCACCCTTGGACTAGAACTCAGTCTTGGTCAATGGGAAGATTCCCTCAACGACGATGTCAGGAGAATCACTACCCGTGGCAATAACTTACACATACCCGGCGCGGCAAACTTGCGTCTTGCCTACCTATCTACCAAATTGCTCCGTAGAAGGATCGAGCTCGACATCGAAAAGCAGGAGGACGCGGTTCCCGGCGACGCACTGACGAACAGATACATTCAGGTTCGTCGCGCCGCGGAGGAGATTGTAATGTTGGTGCAAGAGCTGGAGGAAATCCACCTGAGTGATTTCTGGCTGCCCGTTAGCGCATTTGCGTTCACGTCCGCCATCACCTTCCTGCTGAGATGCGCCCTGGAGACGGAGAACACGGCGACAGGGCTGGCCCAAAGCGCTTCCCTGAAGCTGGCGAGGAACTTGATCGACTCGTTGCAGTCTCATCGGCAGAATTCAGGTTGGGATTTGGGAGATCTGTGTCTGGCTCAGTACGCCGATGTCGTTGAGAAACTGATGGCTGCGGACAGCCCGTCGGCGACGGTACCCGAATTTCAACAGCTTATGACGTCGTCGGATGTTCCGATCATTGATGAGCTTTTTCCAAACCTGTGGGATATGTTTTGATGTTATATACGAAGATATGGCTCCATGTATGACTGGATAACGAATCATGACTCTTCTTGCCACATAATTTGGATGGGAGATTTCGCAGTACGTGGTTATCCGCATCGGGAGAAGGTATGCAGTCGCATAATCTAGAGGATGCAATGATTCGCAAGGCGCGACACATCAAGTAAAATGTTTCATTCCAGCTGTTGATTGTTAGTCTTCAAAGTTCTCCGATTGTTTCCACCAGAAGCTGTACTCTTTTCAGCCCACTTGGGTCGACAAACTTGGCGGAGGTACCCAAGCTGGAACCCCCACCGCGCTCGTCATTACCTTTACCCAATATCATCGTCTTTGCTGCCTCTTTGCTGCTCTTTTCAGCAAAGGGCAACCGCTCAGGGCGCTTTTCAAATTTGCCCTTGATTTCGTTCGGGTCACCGTGAACGATGGAGTAAGTCGCATAGGCGTGCATGAGGCCAGCAATCTCCTCCTGTTTTGGTGAGATGGACCGAACCTCGGCATTGTATGTCTGGTGTCGTATCTGATCGCCGTGCTTTGCACCGTAAAGCGCTGTCTTGTTCAATGCCTAGTGGTACAGATACACAGGAGGATCCTCGGGTGATTTGCTTCCCCAGAATGCCGTCTGGCGAACTGGGCATATAAGCTTAATGGCCGTAGGCTGCTTCGGCTCGTTCATACTGGGAACCAATGTTGAGCGGTCTTGTTTCGACGTTTATGATTCCGGATATTCTGATGGGTAACTACGACAACCTTGTTGAAGCCGCTGAGGCTCTGGCGATGGCGCCCCTGACGGGGTTGGCCAAAGGAAGCAGTGCAAGCTTTCCTCATCGACGTTCGAAAGAACATGAGAGATTCCAGTGTCCACTCCTGCATGCCCATGTAAGAACAGAATCGCCATTGACGGCCTGCTTTCCATAGCGACTGACATGTTTCCCGGTTTCACAATCATAGGAAAGAAGCCGATGAAGAAAAGTATCCCAGTGTTGAATGAATGGTTAACTCAGTGTTTCCTGGATATCATTCTTTCTTGAGCGCAGGAGGAAAGTGATTACAGAGATTCAGTCGAGAATGGGATTCAGCGGGATCACGAACCATAGTATGCGAACATAATGTTTGGATCGTATTGTGGATGCAGCTCCAGAGATCTACCTAGCAGATACATTCTTTAAATCCGAAACCAAAGTGTCAAATCCCTCGAAGTTTCGAACGAAATATGTAATGTCCTCACTTTTCGTTTGGCTCGTCTCAGTAACAAGTACACCAAAGCACATCTAGAAGACTCTTCTTGACACATCCGACTTTCTTCACTTCAGGCACTCGTAGTTGTCAGTGCATTCGGACTCTGATAAGTCTTCATAACACTTCGTCCCTGGAGGAGGCGTTGATTGGAGGTTTTGGGGAGCCGCATTGACAAGTGCCTTCAATACAAGAGTAGACGGCGCCACCGCCGGCACATGTTGGTGAGGAGCAGTCGCTTTCGCTCTTACATGAATCAGTCGGTATCGCTGGTGTGAAACTCAGACCTTCGATCTCGGATTGGAATCTCCTTTGTGTCTCCTCATCTTTGAGCTCGCCTTTGAACTCCCCGAGATACACAGGAAAAATATCTTGTGCGCGGCTTTCATCATCGGTGGAGACATTGTCAATTTCGGCGACATTCCTGTATTTCGGCGGTCTAGGAAAGTATCCCATCGCATCGTAGAAGTACAAACTGTTGGTCAGCCAGGCGTAGCTGTCAGCATTGGTGCTTGCCCCCGTGGCACCACGGCCTTATTAAGAGCGCGCTGAGCTAGCTTATAGACAAGTCGAGGCCCATATGCTTTCGGCCCAATCTGATCCTCTTGCATGTACTCATCCTTGACTTGTTATGATCTATCAGATTATCTTCTTTCACTGAAGATGTCATAAATCACCGCTTACTATGTGGTTTGCCCACGGCATCTAGGTGCATCATTTCATGCAGAAAGAATTAGCCCTTGTTCTTCTGCCATTTAGCTTCCTCAGCATATTTAGTCTCACCTATAGCAAGCGCCTTTTTAATCATCTCAAACTTCTTCTCCAGAGATTCAAGACTAAAGTAGACTTCGCATGAGGTAATATGCTAGTAAGTGTAGCTAAACTAGCCTTGCTGGGTCCATACGTAGCTACCGACGGATTTACTATTAATCTTATTGTTATATAAGTTCTTAGCGTCCTTGCAGCTAATAACAATGTCGAACTTCTTCTTGGGCTTATGGTCCTGAATTCGATGTAAGTTATCTAATTAAAAGGAGCTCGTGGTTAGTGCCGAGTATTTCTTAAGTTATCCGGGGATCAAATAAACTAATAATGCGACTTTATTAAATAGAAAAGTTAGGGCTGATATAGGCGCGCCACGTTGTGATCTCTTTTGCTCACTCTGAGTTCTTTCTACTAAAGTTAGTAAGTATTAACGCGTCCTATGCGGCAATCTTAAGAGCAAGCTTCTGCTTATCGTTATAACTATTATCCTCGAACTTAAGATCGCCTATATATGCCTCGACATTGTTATTCTAAGTTTCTAGGTCACGAAGACACTGCTCAGATGGATTCCAGATATTAGCATAGGAATCGGGGATAATGACGGATTTCCTAGAAAATGGATTCTGTGCAGTGGATTCGGGATGAGGGGGCCTTTTGATGGAAGAAGGAATTGTTTTTGGATCTGACGCCGAAGGATCGTCAGTTTTGACATCTCGACGGACCTGGGGAATGCAAAGAGATGTTTCAACAAGCAGGGTTAAGATGTTAAGACATAAAACATTCATCGTGAAACTTCAAATAGCAGAGGTGGCTTGTATTGAGGGTAGATATGTTTTTTCAGAACGTAGTCATATTTAAGGAAAAACAGCTTGATGGTAGCATTTTTAGATGTCCTTTATACGATTTTCAAAATGACCTATGTGTCTGAAACAATAAGAAATTCTATTCTTACATTGAACTTTTGCCCGAGAGCATAGCTGAGGTCTTCTTGGATATCTGCCATATACATGACAAATTGACCCTGCCCCCAAAAGACTGAGTGACTCTTGGCAGCTTAAAGCACGGAAATAGATGGCTGAGGTCAGTAACCATGCTTCTATCCCTTCACCCATATGTGCGGCCTTGTGAAACGCGACGCGATGTGGAATGAAGCAGCCCCCATGCTCAGCTAAATCATGCTAGTGAAAGAAACATTGTGAGAGACCACACAGCTGCGTCAAAGCCAGACATGTTTTTGCACTGCCAAAGCACGAGTTCATCAAGATCCAAGTATTTGCAGACCGGTTGCGCTCTTGCAGGAAAATGTGACCAAGGGGCCAGGCTGGCTGACATGTTGGCCCCCAGGTGGAAATGCAGTTGGTGCAGGCGCCCCATCGCGGACCAAATGTCGCCCGGTGCGGGCGGCTGGGGGGCCAATCGATGGCTGAACACAGCTATGCTGCGAAGGCGCTTTGCGATAAACATGGATTGCAATCTGACCAACATACCCCAAGACAGACTTTTGAACAATGTAGGCCCACGCGATGACACATACATGGTTTACGGCGAACGAAAGAAAAAGAGGCCGAGCTAAAACGAAACAAACATCCATGGATACCATCAATCGTATCTAAATTGCTATCGACTCTCATCTCTTTTGATGTTGTATTCTTCACTCAGCGCAACGAAAGAGCCTCCAGCATGCTTTTCCGAGTGCATTCCAGACAGCTTTGGCTTGCAATCCTCCTTACTATATACACTGCGGTCTCGTCGACATCATCACGTCCCCAGAACAAGGTCCCCGGCGTGGGTTTCAGCCTTGCACCTGACTACGGGTAGGGTGTTCTGAACCATATCAAGCGGATTGAGCTCCATGGCTGATTTGACACTAACTTGTATCACTCAGTACCGCTGCTATCTACTTTCAAAACGGGTCGTCGGTAGCAGTAGCTCGGGTCGAGGGAAGTCCTGACTACAAGTCATTCATGCGTCGACTCGAAACACGAAACACAACTGGCAAATAAGCATCTCTCACTTGTTACTTGCATAGCATGGCATGCCAACCGCTGCAACCATTCGATTTCAGACTCTGCAGGAGCAATCCAGACGTTTCTGGCGTCCAGGGTCTTCTGCGAATTCTGCAATCCGCAGTCAGTTCTTACCTTGGCACGGCATTCTGCTTCACCAGCATTGTCGTGCCAGAAAGAGCATGGGTTTATGAAAGTTCAAAGCCATATCATTGAAGAAGCTGTCAAGTCGATAGGACTTCGCCTGACACACGGAATCTTAGATGCTTCTCACATGGCTCTCTTGGCCAACAACTTCGGTAGTTCTAGGATTCCTGACGGCAGATCACAAGCCATCTTGTCAGTCGATTACAGCGCGTCAGGATTGAACGTTGCATTGTTCGCTGAGGATGGCGGAGTTGTGGACATGATACGCAGGGGTTACAGTCAGCAACTTAGCGGATCCCATCATGGAAAGAACAATCATCTCGAAGATGTTGCGGCTGTTCTCAAAGGAATCATTAAACCTCCATTTGGCAACGACCCTTCAGGATCACCGATCACAGATGAGATTCAAGACGTTGTGCTTTACGGAGACAAGGCGATGGAAACCGATTTCCAGTATGCACTGAGAGATTCCCTCGGTTCTAAATTGATCGATGAGGCCCATAGTTTCGGACCCGTGGACGCTGACTCGATCGGCATGGCAAAGGCTTCTCACCAGCGGATGGATGATTTGGACTTCGATGTTGAGCCTGCTTTCGGGTGCCGTTGGAGGTCTAGTCCCTATGTTACGGAGCGGGAGGAATGTAATCCATTATCTACAGATTTTGAAGAGCACATCCGGGCTCGCACGCACATGTACTGGAGAAGTCAGACCAGATCCCTACTAAGATTCAGGGATGAATCGTCCCTAATTTCTGTTTTACAACCCAGTCCAGGGCCGTGGAACTCATGCATCATATGCAGGACAGCCCGCAACCTCGAACAATCCTCACCAACTGCGAAAGTGATGTTTTTCTTTCCATCCTGTTCTCTGCTGTTGCATTGAATATACCGTACGTCATACTCCGTGTCACAATTTTGTGAAGCCATCATTACGACAGAGCCAAAAATTAGTTGCAACGGTTGTGAGGCATTTGCGCTTCTGAAGCTCCTTCATTGTTGATACCTTGTCCCTCGTGATTCGATCTTCTGTGGGGGATGCGGCCTAATACGGAAGGAGATATCTGTCAAGCTATGATCGTGCCGCTCGATCCAAGAGCTTGTATTGGTTCATGTTGTCAGCTTCAACTGGAATTGAGCTTTCCTTTTCGTGATTTATGCTAGGGTGTACCAATGGGTTCAAAGCTTGTATTAATTATTAGTCGATGAGAGACAGCCACTGGTTCCTCGTATTCTGTCCATCTGAATTTGTCACGACATGGTCAGCTTTCTAAATCTGTGAAAGAATTACAATCATAGGGCATCTTCCCTCTGAAGGACTAAAAATGACAACCAAAAATCCAACCATGTTTTATTCCTTGGGCATTGAGAAGACATGAAGAAGCCCGAAGCTCCCACAAAAAAGGACACAGAAGAGACATTCTCTTGGACATCGCTTAAACACCCTTGTCCTCGAGACTTCGACAAAACCCCCACCTCCTCACCAGAACGATCTCAGCGCTGTTCATCGCCATGCTCATAAACCCGTTCAGACCATGCGAGAGCTCGCCAATCTTCCAAGAGGAGGATCGCAGCGGCTATAAGCCAAAATTCGTCGACGCCTGGCACGGTCCCCAGATTGTAGCGCCCGATACTCCATACGTCGCGGCGGCTGGCAAAGACAAGTCATACTTCATCGATACGCGTTTCGACCCTGCCACCGCAAGGCACATCAAGGAACAGATCGAGTGGGCGACGAGTGCGAGAGCGCCCGACCAAGCCATCTCCGTCCACGAGCTTTCGGCCACGGCCAAAGTAAAAAACACCGTCACCGGCGAGACGCTGTTCGTCTTCGACCCCGCCTACGCCCGAGTACTGTTTGCGACGGGCATCAACAGGCGTAACCCGGCGCTCCGACTGCGCGAACATGAGCCCGCCGGGGACTGGTCGGTGACCTACGACCACAACAGCACAGGCCTGGCTCGAGAGACTCATGCTACGACTCTGGCTGCAACAACAGGCACTAGAAGTAGAAGAACTATGTCGGGAGCAGCATTAGGCAGCTCCCAAAACAGCCGGGACTTACTTCATGGTCGCTTCACGGCTTCGGCTAATCGATGATTCTAAACCGAATCGGAGTACAGAGTCAGATAGCAAGGTATGAGGCCAGAAGCAATAGCTTCATTCACATCAATGCTGGCGGAAAAGTATCGTCTGAGTCTGCCGAGCTTTCCACTGCATCGTCGATTCAGTAGACTGGAGATCATGTCCCGGTAGGCTCTCTCAAGGTCATTTATAGAAGGTTGGACATCAGCACACATCTCATAAGCTTTGCAGCTGAAAGGCTAAAGGTCTAGGTATCTAGGATCTCGAGTCCCCGTAAGTGTCTTGATTGCAATAACAGCACAATCTTTGATTGTGTCTTGTATTGAGCGAACAGCATAGCCCGGGACAAGTAATCTACGTCAGAGCGCTTTTTGCTCTCATTGAGGGCACTACAATCATCTGCCGAATGCTTGCATCGACCGGAGCCACCCGGCGACGTTCTGAGCATCTGTCACTGTACCAGAAAGCACATTGATATTTCATATTCCCTCAAGTCAGCTCAGGTGACCGCCGCCGCTCTTGATTCGCCTTGCCAGATCCGCCTAAAAAGTTGCTCGCTCAAAACTCGAACACCCCCTACTGGGCAGGCAGGGCTCATGTACAATCTGCACCTATATCCTCCAACCCTTTGTGATCTAACAAAACTCCGCGCGCATGCAGCAATCCTCCCGCTGACTCCCACACGCGCGGGGCGCCGCGTCGCCCCAAGGAGCCGGCCTTCCATCGCCCGACCGTTGTCTCGAATGCATCTCCCCCTCTTGGTCTACTCCACAGGCACCTTCTGGACTCTAAGAATGCATCCATGCAAGTCTCATGCTGTTCTAGACTGCTCAACACCGCGTATTTCTTTCGTCCCATATCGAAACACCCGAAATCTCAATGCTGACCAATACGAATCCCGCACAAGTGGGAACTATTGTGCTCAACGCTGGTCTCCTCCGCTACTCCATCTGACCATGCTTTGCTACCCGCCATGCATAATTGTTGTGTGAACGTACGTCTTTGGATCTGTGCCGATCGTCTAAATGGCCCAACTACCTCGCCTCTCACGAACACCCCATGCCAGAGGGTCCAGGCTGTCCAAATCAGGATGCTGTCGTGCCCACTCAAAGATGTAAGCCTTCAGCGCCTTCCATCTCGGACATCTCTTTTCCTCGGCCATCTCCGCCTCGGCCGGTTCCATCAAGTGGCCGGACGCCATCTGCTTGGCATCGTCGGCCTCCAAATCTTCGATGCTCATGTGGGAAATCTTGGCGAGCTCTTCGTCAAAAGCGCGTGCCATGGCCGGATAGCCCAGAGACAAATAGTTGTACACCTGCGTGACGAATGTGTCATCGAACTCAGCTGCAATCTTCTCCTCCAGAGCTTTTTCTCGCTTCAGACGTTCCTCTAGGCCGTGCAGCATGTGAAGGCCCTTGAACTCGCCTGATCGAACACGGTGTTCGGCGGTGCTCGGTGTGAGATTGGCGGACGGATGGTGGGAACCAGGCTCGTCCGTGAGGGAGCTCTTGCCGAAGGCTGCGGCGAATGGATCTCCAGGCGTGGAAGGCGGCAGCGGCGTATGCAGCATTCTGGGTCCCTGCAGAGACGAAGGCACTATGGCCTGATCGCTCTCACTTTTTCGGAAACAGTAACCTCTCCACAAGCCGGCTTCTCCCGTTGTATCCCTGTTTCTCTCTTCAGCTGTTGGGACTTCAGAGAAGGGGTGGTCTGGCTCCAGCTTTGTCTGCTTTGGCGAGGGGCACTTCCGGAAGACGAGGTCCTTGCCCAGCATTGGGGGCGAGGCGGCCTTGCGCATTCTGCGGAATTCGCTGGTCTCGGCAGGCAGCCCAAAGTTTCCGAAGGGTCTGCCAAATCCGCCGCCGGCGGCGTTGCGGAAGCCAGTTTCGGGAACAACCTGGGCGGGCTTGGCAACAGGCGCATTCGCCGACTTGGTGGCCGAGGTGGGAGCGATGTGACACACCGCCGCCTGACCGACCGGCTTGCTAACTGGTTCGGGGGCGGGGAGCGCTGTCTGCGGCGCAGCTTTCGCGACAACGGGAGCGGGGGAAATCAGTGGCATCAACGTCTCGCCGATCGGGCCCTTAGGGCCAGCATCAGCCGTGTGATTCCTGGTGTTTGTCAACCACAAAGGATCCGGGGGTGAGTCGAGCTCCATCTTGTCAATGGCCGAGTCATCTTGTTCATCTTCGTCGTCCTCGTCAAAGACGGGAGCGTGGTCACCCCTCTCGACCGCCAATTTCTCTGCATGCTCTTGCATGTGCTTGTGCCAGTATCCCAGATCTGAAGATTTTCTCCGGGGCGCGTGGGCATGGCGGGCGCGGACTTTGGATGTCCCCGCGGGCCCAGGACATGAGCTCTCAGGAGGGCTCTCGTCCCCGGAGCTTTCTCTGAAATAGAAATGGGCAGCGCCACCCTCCCGCGGACGACTGTTGGGGAAAGCAGCTAGGGCAGCCTCCTGCATCTGCCTTTCAGCCTCCATGGCGGCCCACTCCAGCATGTAGGTGCCTGCATTCTCATCTTCTGACTCTCTCCTCGCGCCCTTGGGTTGACGCTGGACAGGTTGGGAGGCTGGAGAGGAGTTTCCGTCGGCGATTTTCCTTCGTGACTTGTTTCGCTGGAGGTAGATGTGGTTCGTGTAGGGGGTAATGTCGGTCTTGTCGGTAGGCTTCGTAGCAGGGCCGGTGTCTCCTACTCTTCGAGCGCGTCTCGAAGTCTCGATCAGCTGGGGAGCGAAACGGCGTCTCGGGTTTTGCTGAGAATCTTGTTGCACCGGTGGCTGTCGCAGCTGCTGCTCGAATGGATTTGGGGAGGGGGTTCGCGGAGTGTGTTCGGGCGTAGGCTCAGGCGCTGGGCCTGGCTGATGATTCTGTTGCTGTTGTTGTTGTTGCTGCTGCTGCTGCTGCTGGGGGGCCTTTCGGACGGACTCAAAAGTGGTTTCGATCGGGACGGGAGCGAACCGCCTCCGCGGCTCGCTGGATTGAGCCATGGCGGAGGACGGTAGAGAGATTGGTGGTTCTGGTACGGAAAGAGTGCCTTGTTGCGGTCCGAATAAAATCGGAGGGATCAGGAACAGGTGGGGAAGTCGAAGACAAGATCCGCTGAAAATGAAGCGCCGAAAGACCCTTTGTAATGTAAGGAGGGGCAATGATGGGACGAAGATGACGCTCGTACTTTTGCGTCGAAAGTTTGCCTATCTCTTGACGCCTGTGAGAGGTTGGTCTGTGGTTGGGAGTCGCTGGTGCTGTCGCTGCCCGTGCGGACGCGCAGTAGGAGAAAGGAGAAAGAGGAAGGAGGACGGGCAGATCGTGAGTTTTGTCAGAGTCACCGCGAGAAAGGTACGTCTTCCACGTCTTCCGATTATGGCGCGAAGCCAGAGAAAGCTGCGGCGCTGGAGGAAGAAAAATGCTGAGGGAAACGGCGGTCACAAGAGCAGCGAAGTAAGCCCGGCTAGGTAGTCGATGAAAGTAAGGCAGTCTCGGTCCGTACCAGTTACAATAGCAGCAGGTACCTTAAAGGCAGTCGAAGGGAAGGGGCAAGGGGAAGTGAGTGGGAGTAAGGTAGGTAAGGTAATAATAACACAGTGAGCGCACTAGCCTCGGTACGTATCCGAGCACATGGATTACGAAGTTGAGATACAAGTGGCATCCCTACCTTATGCGGCACTTCTGGCGCCCGGATTTGAATGCATCAGGTACGGATACGTTTCCAAGGACTCGCCTCTGGCTGAAATGGAGTATTTCTAGCACCCTTGACGGCGACCATCGGTGGCCGACCGCAATTCAGAGTTCAGATTGGCACTTCGACTGACCATGAGATGAGTGACAGAGCTGGCGGGCAGCGTGCAGGGCCAGCACCTCATGAGAGGGTGTAGTGGGGTTCCTACCTCCAAGCTTGGGTGGGATGACAGGACCGAAGTACACACACCGTGTCGAGAGTCCATGATACTGTCCTACTCGGAACTCTGCAGTCCCTTAGAATGAATGAAGATGCCATTGGGTGACGAACCCGACTGCAGCTTCCTTCGACAATGTGAATGCCTCATTGTTACTCGGCAGGAACGTTGGGGAAGGCGCCTTCCTCTCGGCGAGCATATTTCTGAACTGCCTAGGTACCTTCCCGTCCTTGCCTCATGATATCATCAGAGACATCAGGTAAGAAATAAGGATTTAAAAACAAAAATCCAGAATAAACCGAAGTGAAATCGAGGCAGCACTAACTGCGTGTCCATGTCTCCCACCCGATGTCGCACGGCGATTGCCCCCGCCCTCGGCTTGTCCCTCCCTCCTCTCTTTCACCTCCAGCCCAGCAGCAGCAATTGTTCTCTGCACCCAAAAAAGAAGCTTGCCTGCGCCGAAAAACACAGTCGCATTTCAGAGGGTCACACCTTGCAGTTACATTGCCGCTCCCGCTCCCACACTCTCCGTTTGACCAATTCCGCGCTTCTGATCTTCCAAGTGCTACCAAATGTCCACCATGCCATGTACCTGGACCGTCTCGGCGGCTCCCAGCGGACCACCACAGCCACGGAGCCACAGGGGTCTCCTGCTCGGCCTTGATCTTCAGGTCTTCTTCGCCACTTGTCTCGTCTCCTCTCTCTCTCTCCAGTCAACCCATTCAACCCAGCTAACCCTCTCTTTCTCCAGTCACCCATTTTTTCCCATTTTTTGGTCGCCCAAATTCCATTCTTTGTTCGCTCGAACCCGCATTTCTCGTGCAATCCAGAGCTCTGTCCCCCACGGGCTTGCTACACTACACCAGAATACCACCGTTGCAACCGTGGGTACCGGAACCTTCGCAGCAGGTCAGATAGTCCATCGCAGCATGAGCATGAGCATGAGCAGCCAGGGAAGAAACGAGCGCGACCAGGACGGGGCTTCTATCAAATTGCCCATCTGACTTCGTGGCTTCCGGGGGGCTATCAGTCCCCAAGGCGTCAATAATTCTGGCTCTCCCCGTTTAAGCCATTTCCGATGCCACAATCTGCCCTTTGACATCATCGCCTCAACCAACTTTTTCTGGTCCCTCCCAAGGGTACGAGAGCCAAGGCCAGAGCCCGACCCAGAACCACACTTCAGCGATCATACTGTGTACATGCCACCCCGGTCTGGACTCTACTGGCCTAGGTACCTTCGCCGCATTCTGTGTAGAAGTACCCGACTCCAGCGGCTGCCCCTCCCTACAGTACGGATACACCTCCTTCTGGGCATCCCGTGCCGTTTGACTCTAGGTAGTCTACTGCACGCTTCTCGCATATGAGACCGGCACCAGACCACTACCGACAAGACGGATGAGGAATGCCTGGCCTACGTTAAGAAAGAAACACGACATCACCGACGACAATAGAAGTTGCTAACTCGCTTCCGCCGCCTCCAACTTTCGCCTTCGTCTCACGGCCTCGACCTCAACTTGGACCTCGACCATTGCTACGGCTCATGCACCAACGTGGAGAGAAGAGGAGCCCCCAGAGACAACACTCCGCCAACACCTGACGGAAATGGCGCCTGTTCGCCCCCGGGACCGTCCCCATATCATGCCGTCCACACAACCCGCACCTCATTCACCGTGCTGTCGAGCACTAATGCTCTGCCACCCTGACTTCGCTGGCCAGCCTTTCGCGCCGCCACGGATGGATTCAAGTCCTCTGTCACAAGGACTGTCGGCTACGTTCAGCTGCCCTTTTTGGCTGCGTTGCTTCTGTGCGTTTCGATTTTGAGAAAGTCTTCTCACCGGTCCCTCATTCCCCGCCTCAACGCTAAAGTTCCCTCCGTCCGCTCCTGGCCTTCCGCCATGGCCTCCAAAACTTGAAAAAAAGGGGAAAAAAAGGAAGAGGACGAGAGAAGGTACACGCGCATTCCACGGCATCCACGGCTCGTCCCAGGTTGCTGCGCTCGGCAGGAATCTTGCTTCCCCGGAGTTTGGCATGCCAGAATCAAGAGCAATTTTGGCGGAACCCAGCAAGGCCGTATTGCTGAGATGAGCAATGAGGCGCTGGCGTGGCTGAGCCGCCATTAACTGTTCACGAGTCGAGTCTTTACGATTCAAGCCCCGAAATTATTTGACAAGCCCTGGCCGGAAGTTGATCTGGAAAGACCTTGTTCAGAATGTCCAACTCCAAGGTCAAGTTCACGCCAAACCTGGGTCTGTTTTGTACTGGATTGGATGTGGCCCGGGCCAGCTCCGCTCGGGGGAGTCTTCCGCAACTCAGCGTCCATGCACTGCGCTACCTAACGCTATTCAACACCTCAACTGACACCATGTTTTCTTGGACATCCCACAGATCGGACGACTGCTGCGTCGGGTGCAGTTGGTTTAGCCAGCTGAGCCACGCAAGCGATATTCCAACACGAAAGACGAATTGCTCAGCCTTGCCAGCACATCGAACCAAGACCAGAAGCATTCCACCCGAGGGAGCCGGGCAACCACTGTATCGCACATCTTCGCAGTTGTTTCGCTACTCCGTTTCCCGCACGGCGCATGGGGCCACTTGTCCTTGTCTCCCTTTCTCGGCCGGCATCGTATGAACGGCCTCTCTGAATCAATCACCAACGATTGAATCACGATCAGATCCAGGATCAAGCTCACCGACGATCATCAATCCTCAGTTGACCCCCCACACCGCTTCACTCGGCGTCTCCTTACGGCCAACTGCAACCTGCCGCATGTTCGCCTCAAAAGCTTGAAGACCGTCCTTATACGCCTCATTCCTTGCTTCGATACCACATTGCGTTTAAGATAAAGTGAGACTGGAAAGTGTCACCAAGCGTCTTGAAAACGACCGCGCTGCAGTCTCACCGATACCGGCACCAAGCTACTGCAAAATTTCTGTACTGGCCTGCTCTGTCGGCAACAGACAGACAGTGAAGTCGACTACATCCACCTACGCCCCATCATCATGCAGGATACCATGAACCCGGGAACCGCCCAAGCCTCCAACTTACTGTGTAGTAGTCCAGCTTCACCTGAATCGAGCATCAACCCCAGCCGGCTCGGTCGGTGAGGCTTCACGATAACCTCACCGTTTTCTACGTCTTCAGGCCGCCAGCTCTTGCAGTGTTGAAGTCGGAGCACCCTCGACATGACAATCGCACATGTGCCCATTCGCTGTTTTTCCCTGCCACGCGCGCTCGCAAAGATGCTACCTCTCGTCTGCAAGCCAGCTGTAGAACGAGGAATTCTCGTGATAAGCGGTACCCCCAAGCTATTGTCATTGGACGGCTTGCCGTTGGTCTGCGGCCGCTAAGAGGCCCTAGATGCATCTGACACACACCGCTCAGCAGGGCCTTTTGTTGAGGCCACTTGGGGATGGCATTCACCGATAGGTTGAGTGCCGCTGACCGTCTCGGTACCTGTCTTGCTTTCCCGTCGCACATTTAACATCAAACTGCTGGGGAACTGGTCGCTCCCTTTGGCCTCGGATACCACAATTCGAGTCCCGCGACAATTTAATAGGATGCTCTTCCGGGCACACTCGCTGTCGGCCGGCGGAGCAGGGATGGAATGCCCTTCCCCGCGTTCAAGCTCCACTTTTGACCGTGACTCGCCGGCCTCAGAAGGGCTACTCGCGTTACTTACAGAGTCCGCGCCCGTGACTTGATGAAAATACTCGAGTGGTAGCGGGGATCTTGATTGCCAGATCTGGGCCGCGGTGGACACTGCGCTCCTCTCAAGCCAAGACCCAACGTAGAGGCAAGCGGCGGACACTGTGACGCTGATCTCGTGTGTTAGATCATTTGCCCCAGGACCCTTTGGCGATCATCTTTTGACAGTAAAGATTGACTCCCGAGATTTCTGACGGAAGCCGCGTAAGCGGCTAAGGAGACTTCAGATGATGCGCGCGATCTGATATCTGACGCGAGGAACTGACTTCGTGCCGCGCTTGTCTCACAGCAAACCGGCGTTTGTCCGCGGGGTTCCAGTTATGTGCCTTCGTCGGGATTGCTCGCGTGCTCATTGGCGATGCCTGGCGCTCACCCTTAGCGCTGGATGACTGATCGATTGGAAACATTTCGACCACCAATTAATAGTTCTGTTTCTCGGCGCTATCTTTCGAAGAGAAGTGCATTAAGGTCTGCGGATGAGAACGAGTCGGACCAAACGAACTTCGTTGGTCCGTTTAAATGGCGACACTCATCCGAACTCAACCATGGGAGATCTGACTTGCGGCATGAAATCTAATGAAGCAGATCGGCAGAATTTGGTGTCACGCCGGTGAAAGAGCAGAGTTACGGGTACTAGAACGGACGACAAGCATATCCCGTCCAAGCAAGTAAAAGGTCCTGTATGCGGTACTCTTCTCCGGCGGGATAAACCCCTGAAGTTACGAAGATCTGATTGAACCAGTTTCCAAGTACGTCGTTTTCATGGCCCTTCGTGCGCTTCACGACCGGTCACGACTCCGATGAACGGGAATCCATTCACAGCTTGTTGACGAAGGACATGTCAAAGTGATACCACATGGACAAATTGCCGCAGCTAGCCCGTACGACGCGCAATCAGCTCACCATCTGTCCAGCCACCAACTCTCAAGTCGATGGCTGGCTTGACATTGAAAACCCCTCATTGGACTGGCTTAGACGCTACGTTGACAGGAACACGGCGTCTTCCCCGCGAGGTAATCATACGAAGCACAAGTTAAGTTCACAAGTTGTGCAACGTGTCATCATTCCACCATGCTTGACCTGGCCAGACGGCGGCGAGACAGACCGTGAGATGAATACGACCTGTGTAACACGAATGACTACAGGGTAAACACTATCAAGCATGCCTTCCTCCTCCGGCGAAGCTTTTCCATGTTCTCGGTATTGATCACTGTTTTCGTAGTCACAAACCAACGAAGTATTGGATGCTACAAGAAGACCAACGTTGCCTCAAGGGGCATGCCATAGTAGCGATTTTAGCCACGGCCAAGTCTACTGCTGTTGAGCATCAAAAACTCCTCCAAACCAAACCAGATTTAAACAGTCAGGGGCAAACGCCGGATGCCACGTCAAGTCTCGTAGCACAAGGCTGCGGTGTGAAAGGTGCTACTCGGAAACGAAGTGACGTTGACGGGTTGTTACGGCAGCTTTCCAAGGTGAGATGCTGTCCAGCGACGCCATGATCAACCATTCTTGGACTACGAGGGTTGGCAATGAAGGCCAAGTAATTGACGGCTTGTCAACCCTAAACAGGATGGGCAGTATAGGTTTGGAAAGAAAGCAACTCGTGGCTGGAGTGACAGGAACATTCCCTGAGGTGTCGAGAGTGTCACCTTCGGTTGAGACAACATGAGCAGCACGCAGAGCCGCTTAAGCTTGCGCCTGCCGTACCCGGCGGTTGTGGATGACCAACAGGCGCGTGAGGTGTGGGATCTTACAGATTTCCAGTCGCGCTTGTCGTCGAGATGATCGCACGCATCACATTTCACTTCAGCGATGTGTGCGTTACGCCGCATGGCGCACCGAGAGATTGTCGAGTGCGACCTTACCGAGAGTATAGGACATTAGAGTCATTACGACAACGGAGAAGATGAGGTCCTATGCTGCGACGTTACCAGCGCCGAAATTGACACATGCCAAGGGTGCCCTCGAACCTATATTTTCGGGCGCGGGATATGTAACATCAAACGCCCACCCCCGTCCCCGGCGTTATCACAGACCTGTGGTCCGTGTGTGGCTGATCTCGTCGATTCTGCAGGCTCGCCAGGATTCGTCTGCGCCCAGATCAATGTCGCTTATCTCAACGAGGCTTTGGCTTTGGTTCGCACGGGGGTGGCGATGTGGCTGTCGACGCTGCCACAGCTGTCTTGTCTAATCCTGCGAATCCTCTGCGTGCCTGCGTTACTGACACAGCGGGAGAACAACATTGAAGGGTCGGCAAGAGGCCAGAAAATGCGGGGAGTGATCTTCTCGACCGCTGCATCGGCTGGACTATCACTTCTGTCTAGCGAGTCAAGCACCAGAGACATAAAAGCATGGAGGGGAACTCCAAAAGCTTCGAATCCCGCAGTCCCAACGGCCGGCAGTGGCTTGTTTTGGGCGCGGCTGGAGAGGCTTGGGATATCTGCGATCCACACAGACCGGGGGACTAGTGTACCACCTCAGATAGGAGGACCAACAGAGTTGAGGATAACGATCAGCATCGCTCCAAGAGAGGCGCCGAGAGCTCAGACCGGAGGGACACTGGCACAGACGTCTCTGCTGGTGTTTGACGCCCACGATCTTTTTAATTTTCGACCGCGACGCGAGGTTGGCGATTGGCGCTTGACCGGCTCACCGGCCGAAGATCATGCTCGAGAGGCGCGTGTCGTCATTCTGCCTTGACATCAAAACGCGCAGGCCTAATTTGGACATACGAACCCCATAGGATTCAAAGGAGCAAGTGAAATGTCCGGAGACGGGTTGACAGGCGGTGCCAATGCTGGAAGAGCGTGCCGTTTCCGAACGAATGCGCAAGTGAAGCCGCTTGGCCTGGCGAATCGAGATGTTGGTGATTATAAAGGGGCCACCGACAGTGATCGATGGGTCCATGGGGCCGGGGGCTAGAACGGGCACTGGGGAACGGCTTGAATGCTGAAAACTTGTTTTTGGAGGCTTTGAGAGTAGCGTGTACGCCGAGTACGCCGACACGACAGCCTCTCCTTCCAGGAGACGTTGTGGCCCAGCTGGGTGTCACGGATTGTGGCTCCTCTTGGGAGATGTGTTCATGGCTCTCAGTCTCTCCTCATTGGATTTGTTTCTTGGGACTAGGCGCTTGTGGTGGTCGAGGTGTGTCTTGGAGGCGTGTTTCTTTGTGTTGTTTACCAAGGCGCAAAGCCACGCGGCGGTTGGTTTCTTGAGGAGCAGGGGGCTGCGTGGCGGCGGCATAAATGAAGGGTTGGTTCGGACCAGGCTGTGGTGTTGGCTTCTTGGACTTTGTTGGAGGGTTGGACTGACACTGCGAGGGTGGAATCCGAGGTGGTATTTTTTCTGACGAACAGCTGTGAAGGACCTGGTCAGGAGCCCGGGAGTTGGAAGCCAAGATAAGGAAATCGGCCGAGAAGCAGGGAGATTGAACGGGATCGAGATCCATCGCCAGTCTTGATTTCCCAAAGCATTGTTGGCAGTTGCGGTGAGTCGGGATATGTTTTGGATTTTCCCTTCGCGGCAGAGTAAATGAGGACGAGTTTCATGGGTTCCTGAGAGAACGGCCGGGCCAGGCTGGACTTGAATGGAGTCTAGTGGAGAAAGGAGGGACAGGAACTCCGAACAGTTGGAGGAGTCACGGCGCTGCAATTATGACGATTGTGGGATGAGGTTCTTGACCGTTCGTTCTATTCAAGTTTGTATCAAGTTTGTCAATCCACAGCTTTCTATCTTGTTTCCTCCAGTGCTTCAGTTGGAGACAAGCGCCTGCGCAACTCGACGAAATGTGATTTAGTGACCGCATTACCATCTCCCTAGGACGGAGAGAGAAAAAAAAAAAAAAAATGAAAGGCAATCCGGTCTGATGTCGTGTGAGGTTCCCGAGGGGGGGCGCATGGAAGGTTGGAGAATTCAGGTTGTGCGGCGGGCCCCACGACCACATGTCTCTTGGTAGACTTTTACAGATGGTCAAGGTAAGCCAAGACGGGAAAGTTAGACGGACGGGCGAACCGACTTGGCTTTGCGGTTCGTTGGTAACGAATGGGCTGGAGGGACGTAGGAGGGAGGGGCTGGTCGGCGAGCTTTTTCAAGACGGTGCTGTCCTGTCCAATGCGATGGCGACGGGTAAATTGAGCTGGAGCTGGAGCTGGAGTTGGTGGTTTGTGTGTGTGTGTGTGTGTGTGTTTGTATCTCTATGTCTTAGTTTCTCACTGGAGGAGCAGGTTGCTGGGCTGGCTGGGGTAAGGTAGCGCAGGATTCGGACATGGTGATGGTGCGAAGTGAGCAGAAGAAGCCCGTGTGTGTGCGTGCATGTGTCTTGTGATTTGGCAGTTTGGTAAGAGATGCGTTGGGTGATGATGCGAGTTTAGCCACCGATGGGAGATGGGGGGTTTGAGCAATACGCGTGTGTGAGATGTTGGTCCCGTCTACTACCAACTGCCATTCATCCCATGATGGGTTTCCATAATTATGGCTTCTGCAGTCCGTCCGATTAATCTCTCCATCCCGTCATCCCGTCGGTAAACACCACTACATCACGGCCCCTCCCTCGGTCATCATCTGTCACGATACTTACTACCTATTACGGAAGCATACTCATCTCAATAACCTTTTGGTCGTCCCCTCCACCTGACTCTTACAGAACTCAGTCATCACGATTCACGACAAACTCTCTCTCTCTCTCTCTCTCTCTCTCTCTCTCTCTCTCTCTCTCTCTCTCTTTTTCTACAGTACATTCACCAAATCTCCGCCTCAACTCCGCCGGCACCCAAACCACGACCCCCCGGCCAAAGGAAAACGGCAAACACCATGAGTGGCTCCATTTGTCGCACGCCTATCTAGGGATCCCAGCCGTCCGCGATAACCCCTGACTTCATCTCCGGCCCCAGACGACATCATCCTTACGGTGCCTTACGGGGCCACACCCTAGGTACGCAAGTAAAACCCGGTTTTTCGAGCTCCGAATCCTTTTTGCCCGCTACGGAAACCGAACCCCTGGTGCTCGTGCCTGGCATTTCCTGCGATTCTTTCTTCTTTTGCGACGAGGAGGCTTTTTTTCTTTTTCTTTTTTCTCTCCTCTTTCGTCGTATTCTGGTTGGACGAGAGAGTGACCAACTTTCCATCCCGGCTCTGCAGGTCTATTCTCCAGTTTAACCACCTTGGATTTCCGGTCCCGAGGAAATGGAGTCTGCAGCAGCATGGCAGGAGACAAAAGAAATTGGACATTATTAGTGAAAAGGTAGAAGGAGCTTCTCGGACGAAACAAGGGTGGAGGATTCCCATTACGCTCTTTCGTCTATGAGGAAAGGAAAATCACGGAGAGGCTTATTGAGTATTATTACTCAGTTGCTCGGGTTCGCGATTCTCATCCCGCCGAACACCATCGTCATCGCCTTATTAGTTTTGCTGTCTCGGGTTTTCCCCCCTCCCAATTATCTATATCCTCGCAAGTCTCGTCCATCCCACCACCCCACGAGAGCTTTCAGGGGACGGCCTTGCTGCCGCGCACCTGTCGACGTCTCGCGTTCCGTTTTAATAATCTTTTCACATCCATCTCGTCTCGTACAATTTTTTTGATTTTTTTTCCCTCCCCCCTCCCTCTTTCATCATCTCTTCTGAAGGTCTTTGGGAAATTATTACACTCATCCCACTCCCATCCCCAGGCGACGCGGATATACGACCGACTAGCAGCGCCGCGCCCACATCTCTGGTCGAGCGAAGAAGCTGAATCAAATCCGCTTTCATATTAGTCGGCCGCTACTCGTTCGCGAACAAACAAGGAACAAGGACGAACGTGAAGGGACCGACTAGTAAGTTAATTTGTCCTCGACAGTACGTACAGTCAGGTCAGTCTACCGTCGCCTCAGAGCTTAGAACCTCGATGTGGGACCTGGACCGGACTGGACTGGACTGGGGAGACTCGCTGTTGTTATTCTGTCCGTCCTGAGTGCTGCTTTGTTGTTCTTGGGGTGGGATCTTCTCCTTTGAACGTCTCCTGGTATCGATAATTTTCCCATGTTTCCTTTTTGAACACCCCAGCATCCTCAACCTTGTCCTTCTACTACATTTCACTCTGTCTTATCTCTGCCGGATTACCCTGGTCGTCTGCGAGTAAGATGATGGCAAGACGTGGTATCTGGTGATTCCGCAAAAAGACACTCGAGAGAGAGAGAGAGAGAGAGAGAGAGTGTGTGTGTGTGTGCCACCGGCCTGGCCCAGACCCCAGCGCTCCCGCTATCAGTCCCGTACCTTGTTCCCACCCATGCCCATCCCACGCTATCCCGCTGTCCACATCACCATAATATCTGCACACGCACCCGCGCGAATTGCTACCTTGGTGCTTCTGTTTGTCTTGTAAAGACTAATACTCACGCTTTTGTTGGTTCTAATTTCCAGGCGCAGATGTCGCAGAAACATTCCGACTGAATTCGTCTCTTTTCCTCATTGTTTTATTTTGGGGGGGACTTTTTCGTCTCTTCGTCGGTGCTCCAGAGAAAACGGAACGTCCTGGACTCGAAACACACACACACACACACTCGAGCTGCAGCTTATACCGCGCGGATGCTACCACGAGGCCCTCGTCGGCAATCCTCCACGTTTCGCGCCCTACGTCACAGCTCCCAACCCTGCAGCTGAAGAGGGCCGACAAGAAGCACCGAGACAGGGGAAAAGGGGAAGAAGCCCGTCACCTAATTCTTTTTTGCGGACACGAGGACATCGAATGGTGAATTACCAAACAGAACAGGAGAGACTGAGCAACGGAAAAAGCAAAGACAATCAAACGGGCAACACGAGAGAGGAAGACAGAGAGAGGGAGGAATCAAAGACAGCAAACCGAGCTTTGAAGCTTGTCAGAATCGGCGCATTGCAACACCATCAGATCAGACGGGACCTACACTTGCACCCGCCCACCACGCTGGGGCCGCATCTCGGAAACGCCGTCCCAAGCATCACCACCTCCAAACCATCTGAGAAACTTTTGGCAGCAAACCCACCTCAAAATCCCCCTTGCTGCAATTGTTTTCGGGGGTGATACCGGCCTCTCTAGTTGTAATAGAGGTAGTATTTAATAGCGGCGTAGGTAGCCCCCATTGAGGCTTTTGTGACAAAGTTTCTTTTACCCGCGCGAACACACACCGACCGAAGCACAAATGGCGGCTGCGGCGTATACGTCCGTCCGCAGGTCCTCGGGCTCATCGGCGGAATCGGACTACTCCTACGACGATGCATCGGAGCACACGGCCGCAGGATCAGGAGTGGCAGCTGTCACTACAAGCACGGGAAACAACAATAACACAACAAACATGGTCAAGTCCTCGTCGCAGCCGTCTATATCCGCCACCGCGACCCCAAGACCGTTGAATTTCTTGTCACTCGCCGAACCGACATTTACGCCTCTTTCCATGGACAGTGACCTATTTTTTGATCGAGACTTTAAGGGCGGCGAGAGCAGGAATTGGAAATGCGACGACAGCCCGAGCCCCGATAAGCAGCAGACCGGACGAGAAGCAGCGACAACAACAGCTGCTGGTGCTACTGCTGCATCACTGTTATCCTCAGAAGAAGCATCACCGCCCGCTGCTGGAGACGGGGCGTACGCTGCTGTGCCGTCCAACACGAACTCTGATTCAAGTTTAATGTTGAACGACGGCGGCGCGGAGGCTGCCACGGACGCCATGCGAGTACCACATGCGTCTGCAACAACATCATCATCGTCGTCGTCGCCATCATCGGGGGCGTTGGCGTCGACGAGGGGGTTGCATGAGAAGGAACCAAATGTCTCGGGTGCACGCGATGTGGATGTAACGACACCAGATACAGAAAACCGTCAACCCTGCCGGGATCGCGACAGGAATGCAGGAGCTGCCGCCGCCGCTGCAGAGGGAGGCGGAGACGGGGACGGAGAGAACAAGGAGATGGACGTGGACGAGAACGAGGACGCAATCTCGCGGGTGAACCCGCGCCAGCGCTATGCCGGCTCGACGCCGCCGTCCCTCGATCCGCTAGTGGTGGCCAGGGGCAGCAGTGCCGCTACAGACACTACGGCTGCTACAACCAACTCCAGCGGCACCGCCAGCACCTCGAATAGCGCCAACGCCAGCGCCGACGCCTCTCCAAAATCCGTATCCCTTCCGGTAACCCAGTCCCAGTCCCAATCTGGATCCCAGCTGGACGCTGCCCAACACCACCACCAATACCACCCTGCGACTGCTTCTGCCACTGCCATCCAGCCCGTCGCCCCCCTGGCCCTGCGGACGAAAAATATCACCGACAATAATAACAACGCCCACGCCGCCCCGAATACGAGTTCCATCACGAGCCCGCTTTCAGCTGCATCCTACCCTTCGCCATCCACCGTTCTCTCCGCCCCAGCTGCCTTTACCCGCCAAATCTCCACCTCGTCCCTCCGATCCAACAGCAGCCTCATCTCCCAAATCCAGGACAGCTTGCAGCAGCAACAGCAGCAACCAAGGAGTCGCTATCGTCATAGACACTCCTCAACGGGCTCCAGCATCGTCCAACCCGTCCCCCAACCCATCGTCCGTACGACATCCGACTCGAATACCTTCACCCTCAACCATCCCGTCCCCGATCTCAACTGTCGCTCCGGCGCCTACAGGGGCAACGTTGCCGCCCTCGAGAAGACGGCCGAGCGCCTGTCCATGACCAGCTCCATCGAGGACGCCATCCGCGACCTGCATGGGGAACTAAAACGCTCCGACTCCCGCCGCTCCTCTATCCTCGCCGCGAGCGTCGCCGCGTCCCAGTCCTCGATCGAGGAGCCCTCGGCCCAGCCCGGTCCCCTTCGCGTCATCCCTCCCGTCGCCTCCATCGTCGGGCTCAACAACGCCGCCCGCCACGGCGGCTACTCTCCCAGCGGCTACGTTATGTCGCCCAACCATTCTCTGACCGGCCGGCTGCGCTCCGGGTCCAAGAACTCAGCCAGCGGGAGGCCCGAGATCGATGTCGATGCCATTATGTCGCGCCACGGCCCCGGCAAGGGGTCTACGAGGAGTGCGAGGTCCGGCAAGCCCTCCCTCGCCGAGATTGCCGAGTCGGAGCCTGTTGCCCTGACGCAACGGGCACTTGACGACGCCGATCGGGCGCCGCTCGCCGACGACGACGCCACTATTCGCCGACCTAATACCCACTACGAAGAGAACGGCGGCAGCACTTCGTACAATGTCGGCGGCCATCTGGGCCAGGACGAGTCGGGCTTGGGACTGGACTTTGGGGCTGCTGACGGACGACACTCTGAAGACAGACCAGCGACGCCGAGATCGACGGCCACCTTCGACCACAAAAATGCCTTTGACGACTTCGACGGTGTGCACTGCCAGCCAGACCAGTACTCGGAGCGCGGCGGCTATGGCTACGACTCCCGCGAGCACAGCGACGGTGAATCTAACGACATCCCTCCGCCCATGCCCAAGAACATGCCAATGCCCGACATTCCTGAGCCGCCGTTCGAGCCAGAGCCTCGGCCGATGCCCCGCCAACCGAGAGCAACCCAGGTCCGGCCGCAGTCGTACTTTGACGAGCTTACCGGCCAGGAGATGCTTTACTACCCTGCTCGCGTTCCCGCAATGCTCAACCTACCACCCAAGCTGTCGCGGAAGCCCAAGGCCAACGTGCGAAATGCGAGACACTCCAAGGTCCTGCAAGCCATGGGACACCCCGGCTTTGGCAAAGCAAAGTATCTCCCTCAAGACCCCGAGGCTCCGCCTGTGAGGGAGTCCAAGATGTGGCTGCCCGACCCACTCGATGGTCATGGGATGACTACGTTCGGGGAAGAGATGGAAGGACAACGATCCGGTGGTGCATCGATCAGAGAGCCTGCCACGGCTATCGACTCCCAGGTGCCTGCTGAACAGAAGGACGGTTTGCTCGCTCAGGAGGAAGATGAGATGCCGCCTCCGCCTCCGCCTACCCAACAGCGCCGCAAGTCGAAGATGCCCAAGGCCGCAAATCTCCCGCCGCAGCTGCGAGCAAGCGCATTCTTTGACTTGCCGTCTACCATGCCGAAGATCGAGATGAAGGATGGCTCTGCCATGGCTACGCTGGATAGCATTCTTGATGCCTCAGCAAACGCTCCCGTCAGTGCGTTTACCGACCATGCTTTTGCTGGCAAGCTCGGTTCTGAGGTGTACGGCACCGACAGCAAGAAGAAGCGCAAGTCAGCTGCTGCTGGTGCCGTCCTCCTGCCCGAGGAGCACAGGGCCGCCTCGCAGAAGAAGAAGAAGGGCGGTCTGCTGCCGTTTGGCAAGAAGTCGGCCGATACGTCGAGGGCCAACTCGATGGTTCAGAATGAGGAGACCAAGGCGCTGTCTGATAATGTCGACGGTGGGTCGAGAAAATCCGGCGATCAGTCTGGAGACGAAGAGGAGGAGGAGGAGGAGGAAGATGAGTTCGCCCATGTCCTCGACGGACCACCCACGACGCTGCTTGCCGAGCTCCAACTGCGCAAGTACCAGCAGAAGATGCGCACGCAAATGCCCAACAGCACCATCCCCGGCGGTATGCACTCAACGCTGCTGGAGCTGGACGCTGTCGCAGAAGCGCAGAAGAGGCATCGCGAGAGGAAGAAGATCGCTCTCGCCTGGGAAGACGGCGCTAACGACGAGAGAGAGAGCTCGGATGACGAAGAGGTCCCCTTGGGTGTCTTGTACGCCAACCAAGGCGCCGTTGCTGACCGAAACCGTCCTCTTGGTCTCATGGAACAACGCGAGATGGAGGAAAACGAGCCTCTCAGCTCTCGCCGCGCTCGTCTGACAGGACAAGAAGCGCCGCCCAGGACTTTGAGGCCTCAGAAGAGCGCACTCACACTCAACGCAGGATTAAGCCAGCTCCATCTGCACCGCATGGCGTCTGCGGAGCGTGTCATGCCTCAGGAGGAATCAGATGAGGAGGAAGCTGGTGAAACGCTTGGCGAGCGAATGCGGCGCCTCAGGGCGAAGGATGAAGCCGAGCACAATAATCTCCCCAATCCTCGTCCCGTCAGCCGAGCGTTCTCCGCCGAGATTCTTACCCAGTTCGGCGATCCAGAAGAGAAGAAGGACGAAGACAAGGGTAAGGAGAAGGAGGTCCCGCCCGAAGAGGAGACCCTCGGCCAGCGCAGGAAGAGGCTCCAAGCCGAGCGCGAAGCGCGCGAGCGGGAGATGATGTTCGGCGGCGGAATCCAGCCTGCCGAGATACCACCACTGCGCAAGCAACACAGTCTGGCGGATGTTCTTGGCAACCACATGGTCATCGAGAACCCGGCGGCGAAAGACCAGGCAAGACTCCAGGAGGAGGAGCGCAAGGTCAAGGCCCAAGAGGCGAAGATGGCTGCCGTTCGCTCCCAGATGCCGACTACCCTCGACAAGCCCAACACGGTGCGGACCGGAGGCTACAGGAACGGACAATTCAACGACGGCACCGGAGGTACGGGAGGCATGGGCACCGGAGGACTCATCGACAACGTTAGGCCCACTAACGCCGGTCTCGGCGTGAACATGGCGCCTGGCTGGAACCGGTCCAGCATGGCTTTCAGCAGCTACGGTGCGCCGCTGCAGATGCCGCAGCAACAGCAGCAGCAACCGGCTTACGGAGGACTCATCGGCCAGGCCGGTGTTACTCAGATGGCCAACAAGCCGACGATGACGTCCGGCTACGGCGGGTACGCTGCTAACAGCATGGGCGGCATGGGCGGTATGAACGGCATGAACAACATGAACATGAACCCGTACGGCGGCGGCATGGGCATGTCGATGCAGATGCAGCCTATGGGGATGAACATGGGCATGCAACAGCAAATGACGCCGATGCAGATGCAACAAATGCAGATGCAGATGCAGCCCGGTCAGGCGCAATCTATTGAGCGCTGGCGGCAGAGCATCATGTACTAGCCGCTCTATCACGGCCTACGACCAAACCAGACTGCACCAACCTAACCCTTACAATAATCCGGGCGGTCCTGGGATGGTCTGTACGTAAAATATACACAACGGCATTGCGAGGGGCGTTGGAAGTATTCTCATTTGTCTTAAAGGGGGGTCTTACAGAGTACAGCTAGCATTGGAGATGACAAGGAAAGTGGGTGGTCTTGGGTACCAATTGCACAAGTATATATCTGCTGTACGGATAATTGCGAGAGGGCGAGCGAGCGATGGTTTGGTACCGTCGTGACAGGAGGTCATGCAGACGTTGTATAGATATACACGAGAATCACTTGAAAAGAATTGGAGTTTGGTTCAAAATTCTATCTCTAGTAGATCTCAGCACGTGGAGCCATACTGCGATCATCGCGAGCTATTGCTGCAGCCGGACGGCTAAAGCCTCGCAACCCGAGATGCGCCCCCCTGAACGGCCCGCAGCGATGGGTAATTATAATTATAGCAACGCGTGGACCGTGGCGGAAATGCGTCTCACGTGTCTAACGTTGATGGTAAGACAGCGCGTGCGAAAATGAGGGATACCCGGCATAATGTTGCCCGTTTCCCGTCAGCCCTACGTTCCTCTCGAAAGATTCGGGGTCGGGAATTTATGATGCGCCCGTGCATGAAACGGATCATGGATGAATCTGGTGCTGGACAAGTGTCCCGAACTTTTTCTGGAGGCAGCCTAGCACCAGCTGCTGGGTTGGGTGTTTAGGGGCATGTGCACAGCTGTACAGTGACATGGAGTTGATAATTATTACAGTGGATGCCACGGTAAATTGGCCGGCACGCGCCGTTTGCAGCCTTGAAAAACACTGTGCAAAACACCCCTGAGCGCCAGGGGACCTTTTATCTCTTTTTTTTTTTATCGGACGGCGGATCGCAGGCCAATTCACGTAACTCGTCGCGCGTCACTCTAATTCACAACTTCCAGTCGACCTTCGTACGGACACGAGGTCTCACGATATCCTTCTTCTTTACCAGAGTCCTCGGAACAGGAAATACTCGAAGGGGGGTAGGGAATGGAGGTATCACCACTTACGAGACAACCTCCGCCCGAGGTGTTCAAGCCCAAGATCGTACAGCTTTACGAGAGTCTGTTCCAGGTTGGTAGAGCTTCCCCCATGTACGAAGAATGAATTCCTCTCGCCAATGGGATCGTCGGCGGGTTCGCACTTGAGGGATGTTTGCTGACTGTTATCATGTTTAGGTGCGTAACGTGTCTTTTCCCGACGGTTGATAGCGAAGGGAATCTTGCGCCGGCGAGCATGGAAGCTGCAATTCCACCATCCACGACGACCGGATCGACTGCGATGCCCATACAAAAACTCTACAACCGTCGTCGTATCCTTTTGTACCTGCGCGAAATCGACGTTGCCTCGACCGCTGAACGACACCGTGCTAACACCATGAAAGGACGTCGACGAAGATGAACGCTCCGAGGGCTTCTGGCGCGAGTTCTTCCTCCTCCGCCCCGATCGCGCGGCGCTGAGGAAGATTCTGGACGGCTTGGGGCCGGCAGATATGCTGGCGCTCGAGGAAAACACAAGGGAGCTCTTCTCCAGAGCTGTGGCTGCCGTCAAGAGCGGGCAGGGCGTTGCGGATGCACATGCGCTGGATGTAAGTCGCGTTTCCCGTCACGCGGAGAGAGGATCTCGGAAGAGGGTGGGTGGGTGGTTGATCACAGCTGCAGGAACTGACAAACGGACAAAAAATGACAGACGCTCAGCATATTCCTCTGCTCCGCCCTGTCGAAAAAGTACGCCCACCCCAGCTCCGACATCATCAACGTCCTCGCGGGAATCGACCACGTCGACACCATATTCACAGACTTCGTCGGCGCGCTGGACCAAATCATACGCGGAAGCAAGAGCTTGGAACTCCGACAAAAGGCGATCGAGGTCGTGCTGGCAGTCACTGCTGGCGCATACCAGACGAGTCTGTTGACGTATTTCATCCAGCGCGATCTCTTTCCTGCAGTGATGAAGGTGCACTCCCGTCCCCGTGCTGCGAGAAAAAAAAAAACGACATTGGACTAATGAAGAAGCAGTTCATCCAAGACGCCGACACGACGACCCGCATCCTCAACCCTTTTACCCTCCTGGGTCTGCTGGCCAATTACAACAAATTTGAGTTCCAGAACCCGTATCAGATGCGGCTGAATGATTTCGTAAACGAGGCGACAATACGCAAGATCATACGGTGCGTCGGCGAGACGTGTCGGATGTTAAGGACGCAGTACATCGATGTGCAGGAGGACCTGCCGGAGGGCTGGACGCTGAACGGGACGTTGCGGATGATTGGGCTGGGCGCCGTGGCGAGAGGCCCGAAACCGGAGAAGAAGCCCGTCTACGACGCGGAGACGATGAAGACCATGTTCACGAACTTGTAAGTGTGCACCTGTGTGGGGCGATCCACGCGCGGCCGTTGCTGACGGTGATGACAGGCCTGGCGAGGAAGCTGCCGTGTTGCTCGCCACATACGACTTCACCCACGCGAACAAGCTCTTCTGCTTCAACCTCGCGACCCTGCCCGCCGAAAAAGGCGAAGAGCAGCCCCTCGCGGCGTTTACATCACTCACGTCCTACCTGGTCCAGCACGCACACCTCTCGGAGCGGACTACGCACTACTCGCACCTCAACCTGATGGTTTTCCGGCTGTTGATCGAGGATCCCGTGCTCTGCAAGCGGATATGCAGCGACGAGAGCAAGACGAGCGTACGGTTGTGTCGGCAGCGCCAGCCCTACTTGCCGCTGGTGAGGGGTGAGAGGATACTCGCCACGGCGGTGCTGGACACCATGGTCGACGGGATCACGCACAACCTCCGTCGGAGGCTGGACGTGGGGCTGTACACGCTCTGCGTGGGCATCATGTTG
Source organism: Colletotrichum sansevieriae (assembly GCA_026260285.1). Classification (NCBI taxonomy): domain Eukaryota; kingdom Fungi; phylum Ascomycota; class Sordariomycetes; order Glomerellales; family Glomerellaceae; genus Colletotrichum; species Colletotrichum sansevieriae. Next base: position 55,262 of record JAOQIF010000204.1, on the reverse strand, counting down.
CGGATCATCTCGTATCTGTCGAGGAGTCGGACGCGGGTGACGTATCACTGGGCCGACCTCTTCCGCGCGCTGTTGAACCTCGTCAAGTTCCTGACGACGTACGTCTCCGACCTCAAGGACCTCGCGCAGATCGATCTACTGGTGGACAACGTGGTCAATCTGCTCGCGCTGTCGCTATCGGCGGGCGAGGCGTTCTTGCCGGGTCCGGCGGCGTACGACGATCTCTTTTACAAGGTCGTCGAGACCGGAGACACGCTGAACAAGTTCAAAGACAGTTACCACCTGGGGAAGCGGCATAGTAACTCGATTGATACGCTGATCAGCGTGAGCACGCACTACAAGGAGTTGTTGGAAGGCGGGCGGAAGAAGGGCAATTTGACGAGTGCGGAGGTCACGGAAGTCATTAAGCAGGGCTACGAGACGTTGAGCATCCAGGCCAAGGAGGGGCTGGATACGTGGGAAAGGTATCGTGAGGCAGATGAGAGGACGCTATTGAAGAAGATGGCGAGGGCGGCTGTGGGGGATGTGAAAGGGTTAGTCGAGAGGGGAGGAGGGTGAGATCGTAGGATGCGGGAGGTAGATTGTATGATATTAATGACGTTGGGATAATTTTAATGAGCCGGCCTGAGCGTCTGGAGTCGAGGCTCTCAACACGTGGTTGGACAATGGACAGGTGGGAATAAAATGCCGTCGTCTGGGGTCGTCAAAACAGCCTCGCTGCTTATAAGAGGATTTCTCGATTGGGAAAAAAGATCACCGTCATCGCAGTGCGTATTTGGTGTTCCCTCAGAAAGTCGGCTCTTCAACTAGCTCGGTTTGGGGGCCGAAGGCTGTTGCCGCAGGGACCTCTGACAGTTCCCATCAAACCTTCTGTCAACCGTCCTAAAATAGGAATCATTCAGCGTGGAATCCGCATAAACCAAGACTACGAGTAGGTGAGTAATGTTGTCCAATCCCTCAAGGTGTCAACTCGACTCGGTCCTGTTCCCGTTGGTGACAGAAAGCGAAGAGTCATTTTTGAAACCGCAGAGGTTGCTTTGTCATCCCCACCAAGCGTTGACAAATTACCGCCCTCTCATTGGTCGGAATCCAGCAGCTTACCGGGCCACAGTGGCCATGCCATAGCCGCGCCACGGGGACATCACTCCTGTCAAATGACCCCCTTCTGCCATCGTCCGAGGTGACAGGCCACATCCATTCGATTCTCCATTGGCAATCCCCAACCAAAAAAGCCCTCCGAACAGCAATCCACTATTTTCGCCTTTCGTCACCGTCGGACGATCTACCTCTCTCTCCAACCTCCACCACTTTTATTGATCCTGCAACACCCGATTTCTGCACTTTAGAGCTTGCATTGGGTTCACTGGGGATAAAAACAAATACGTGAAAAACACACCAACAGCGCCGTTTTGCAGAGGCACCCACCCATAACCACCACAAACCAAAGATGAATGCTCCAAGGATACTCAGCCGGTTGGCGATCCGCCGCTCATGCACCGCGATGCATTGCGCCCCGTCCTCGGCGCCCTCAGTCGCCGCCCGTCGCGCATACGGCAGCCCGTCCTTCCAGTCTTACCCTCTCTACCCAAACAACGCCCCCCCGCCACCCCGAACCGACGGCATCGAGGGCTCCTCCATCGCGCAGCCGGATCCCCTTCCGAAGGTCAACGAGACGAGACCGCCCAAGATCTCCCAGCTGTCCACACACCAGCCGAGTTCCTCCCCCTCCGCGACCGCCTCAACGACCACGTCGACAGCTGCGAAAGCTGCCGCCCCATCCACATCAACGACGCCGACGACGACGACGACGACGACGACGACGTCACCGCCCGCACCAGCCAAGCCCACACGCCCACGCTCCAAGCTCCGCGCGCGCAAGGCGGCGATGAAGCTCACGCCCGCTGCCGTGGAGCAACTGCGCGCCCTGCTGGACCAGCCGGAACCGAAGCTGATCAAGGTCGGCGTGCGCAACCGCGGGTGCTCGGGCCTGGCGTACCATCTCGAGTTCGTGGATAAGCCGGGCAGCTTCGACGAGGAGGTGGTGCAGGACGGCGTCAAGGTCCTGATCGACAGCAAGGCGCTGTTCAGCATCATCGGGAGTGAGATGGATTGGGTTGAGGACAAGCTCAGTCAGAGGTTTGTCTTCAAGAACCCGAATATCAGTGAGTACTTTCCTTCCGAGCAGTGATCCCCAAGGCTGCGCACCAAAATCCGCTGGGGATGCGCAATAGAGCACCGGCTAACCTTGACCAGAGGAGCAATGCGGCTGTGGAGAGTCGTTCATGGTATGAAAAGCGGCTTAATGGTTCAAGTTGCGCATGGCAGTCGGCTAAGCAGACCGGCCGCGTGGGATACATACAATTCTTCATCACCACGGTCTTGACTATAGATTGAAAAGACTACTTGGCGGACGGCATTGGCATCGTAAACATGCTAGGGCGTCGTGTACATCACGCTCTATTCCGAGCAGTAAATTGGGACGTTGGAACCGACATTGGGAGGCGTTTTATTAGGTGTCATGATACCTACGAGAAGACCTGGACCGCATGGCTGGGCGCCGATTGTAAATTTACACGAATTTATTATTCGAAACGAAGAACAACATATCATCCTCAGTGCCTCCCTGACCCCCTTCAATAAGATCATGGGCGTCGTTCATCCCGACGGTGGCGGAAGGGCGAACGGATGGCTTGTATCTCTCCGAATCCGAGTACCGGATCCCCCCCGCAGCTCAACTCCGGCAACCACAGGCGGCGCCTCCATGGCAGCGGGCAGGCACCCCGGCCAGGGTCTTCGGGTGATGCGGAGCGAGGCGTGCCGGCCCCACTAGAATTTACGAGAGCTGCCAACTCAATTCAGTCGCGTCATCGCTCTGTAAAATTCCCCCCCCAAACCGCGTCCCAGTCGTGACTTCTCTCACTCCCCCTCCCCCCAAAAAGCTGTCATTCGTTGCTAACAACACACTCGCTTGCGGCCATAACCAATAATTGCTTCGCCCTTGACCGCGCGTCATATCTCGCCGACAAAAAAAAAAACCATAAAATCGCATGCGTCGAGACGTGCCTTCGACAAAATGGCAACGGTAGACTGCCCCATCTGCAACAAGCCAGTCAAAGAGACCTTGATCAACTCGCACATCGACTCCGGCTGCGCCTCCCACATCTTCAATCCCGAACGAACATCCTCTCCGCCGACAGCAACCCAACCGAACGGTACGCAGACGACATTCTCCTCGACACAAACGAAACGTCCCGCGTCCTCCTTCTTCTCCACGCCCGCCCCGAAACGCCATGCGCCCCCGACGAAAGTCCTCACCACACCGGCCGCCAACGGCCCCAAGCCGACGGCCGGCGTGAAACGCAGCTTCGACGACGGCCCGGGAGCCATGTCCTCGCCTGCCGCCGCCGTGGAGGAAGAGGCACCGCCGCCCGAGGCGGGACCTGTCGCGAAGCGCACCAAGACGGCGCGGGCGGCGCCGCTGGCGGAGCGCATGCGGCCCAAGACGCTCGACGAGGTCTGCGGCCAGGACCTCGTCGGCCCGCACGGCGTGCTGCGCTCGCTGATCGAGTCGGACCGCGTGCCGAGCATGATTCTCTGGGGCGGTTCGGGCACGGGCAAGACGACGATTGCGCGCTGCATAGCCTCGACGGTCGGCTCGCGCTTCATTGAGCTCAACGCCACGTCGACCGGCGTCGCCGAGTGCAAGAAGTTCTTCGCGGAGGCGGCCAACGAGCAGGCCCTCACGGGGCGCAAGACCATCATCTTCTGCGACGAGATCCACCGCTTCTCCAAGGCGCAGCAGGACGTGTTTCTGAAGCCGGTCGAGGCGGGGACGATCACGCTCATCGGGGCCACGACGGAGAATCCCAGCTTCCGCGTGCAGGCCGCGCTGCTCTCGAGGTGTCGGACCTTTACGCTCAGCAAGCTCTCGAACGAGGACGTCGCGAGGATCTTGCTGCGGGCCATCGACGACGAGAACGTCAAGGGCGGAGGGGTGGGCAGTCCGTTGATCGATGCCGAGCTGGTGACGTACCTCGCCGCCTTCTCGGATGGAGACGCGAGGACGGCGCTGAACTTGCTGGAGCTCGCGCTGTCGATCTGCACGAGGCCGGGGATCACCAAGGAGGACATCAAGGCTTCGTTGACGAAAACGCTGGTGTATGACCGCGCCGGGGACCAGCACTACGACACCATCTCGGCATTTCACAAGGCCGTGCGAGGCAACGACGCGGACGCGGCGCTGTATTACCTCGCGCGCATGTTGCAGTCCGGCGAGGACCCGTTGTTCGTTGCGAGGAGGATGGTGGTCATTGCGTCGGAGGACGTTGGGTTGGCGGACAACACGCTTCTGCCGTTGGCGACGGCGGCGTATACGGCCGCGCAGCAGATTGGCATGCCCGAGGCCAGGATCCCGCTGGCGCACTGCGCGGTGGCGCTCTGTCTGGCGCCGAAGAGCACGAGGGCGTACCGAGGGTTGAACAACGCGTACGCGGCGCTGAGGGAACCCGGGGTCGCGGCGTTGCCCGTGCCGCTGCACTTGAGGAACGCGCCGACGAGGCTGATGAGGGAGATGGGCTATGGCGCCGAGTACAAGTATCCCCCCAATTATCGCGAGGGGCGGGTCAAACAGGAGTATCTGCCGGAGGAGCTGCTGGGGAGGAGGTTTCTTGAGGAGAGGGACCTGGGCACGGAAGTCGATCAGGACTTGGAGATGACGACGGAGTGATCGTGAGGCGGCGGCGAAGTTCGACGTCGGGCTTGGGAGAAAAAACGGAGAACAGATGTTGGCGTTTGGACAGTATCGACGTGGGCCGATGGAAGACCCTGAGGGTCGTGTTGCATAGCGCCGGGGATTCGAAAGGCTATCTATCTATCCTTGGACATGATAATGAATACAACAGCATTACTATGCAAAGCAAACCCGGATGCAGTTTTTTTGTGGTCCGGAACAGCGAACGCAACTGGATTTGGATACCTAGCTATTGCTGAATGGCGATAATCTCCAAACAGCTCAACGCTGACCACGAACATGATCGTGTGTCCACCCCACGCTGAGCTACTATTAACATTTTGAACTTTATGTCTAGTCCTCCGCTCAATCTCAAGGTGATGACGTCCAAGCTGAGAAAAGCATCTTTCACGACCAACGAGTCACGAGAAGGCCCCTCGTCTGCTTGCTCTCCAGAGATCCGCTTTCGCCGGTAATCTCTGCTGCGCCATTTTGCTTGCTCTATCACGCAATTTCAACACTTACGAGAAAGAGAGCGGTTGGGAGGTCTGGGGGTCGGCCTGCTTTACCGAGGGAGCTGATAGCCGGAAACGAACGCTGTCATGTGAAGGACGTGTACATTTTCTTCTCAACTGCCATCGTATGTGACGACGATCAACACTGTCGACGCATACATGGCTGGAAGGGATCTCGTGGGCACAAATCCCGCCCACCCTCCGCGATGCCATGGTGTATTCAAGAAAGTTGGGCCTTGAGCATATTGGGTTGATTCCGTGTGTATAATCCAGAAGCACGAGGAGGACTGGAGATTGGTCTGCGCGTATGTTTGAGTACTATTCCAACGCGATCATCGCTTTGGCTTCGAAATTTTCGGTCGATTACCAATTTTTTTTTTTTTTTTTGGGGGGGGGGGGGGGGGGGGGGCAGTAAACCCAAACAAACCA
>JAOQIF010000204.1:0-49579 GCA_026260285.1 Colletotrichum sansevieriae | reverse complement strand
CCCCCCCCCCCCCCCCCCCCCCCCCCCCCCCCCCCCCCCCCCCCCCCCCCCCCCCCCCCCCCCCCCCCCCCCCCCCCCCCCCCCCCCCCCCTCTTCAGCGATCGACACCTCGACGCTGCTGAACGTGGCGTTCCGTGGCCAGAGGTAACCCCCGTCTATGCCTTTCGTACATGTCCTCAGGCATGCTTCTTCAATAACTACGAAAAGAGCAACATAGTCCAACAGCTCGGCAGCGCCTTTCAGCTCCATCACCGAGCTTGGACCTATCAAGAGCGTCATATATCCCGTCACCCCTCCCGGCTTCTATACTCCACCAACAACAGCTGATCTTCGAATGCTAAGAAGGGAGATCTTTTCAAGAGACGAGCGAGACGTCCTCGGAGACGTCCTCGGAGACTCGTAAAAGTGGTTACGGGGCTCTTCTTGACAACACTACCTCCCTAACGTATGAGGCTTCGTGGGTTGATCTCGTTACCGCATACGGCGCTTTACAAATTACCAAAGCCAAGGACAACCAGGCTGTGGCAAGGCGTTTCTTTTCCCACCACAAGCTTCCGCACACACCAGACCAGGAGTACCTCTGCGGCCTTCGGAGAAGCCATTTCAACATTTATTTGTCATGGGATGCGAAGGCGTTTTACCCAGAAAGAGCAGAAGAAAACAATTTACTACAAACTGGATTCAGACCTCGCGCAATCTTGGTCATGGGTTTAACGCTGAGAGATCCTAACTGCTGCGAGCTGCCGCAGCCGAACGTTAGAAAGAGAGCTACTGTTTCCTCGATCGAGGGACATTTGCTGTTCGCAGGAGGCGACCGTTTCGGTCGGGATTCCGGCGACTAGGCACTAGCAAAGCCGTCCCTTTCGGGATGCTTGAGTGGCCGCGACTTAAGGCTCTGTGTGCGAACGTAGAACGTCGGCGATTTGATATCGAGGAGCTCGTCAAAGTCAATCAAGTAACACGACCAAATCGAATCTGGCATCTAATAAAACCGTAAAGCGTAAGTTAATCAAACGCCATCCAGTGTTTGACAGAGATGTTCTATGGTCACAGCTGACTTTGCAAACGCTTTTTCCAAACCTATTGCTTCACAAGAGCAATTGTCTACACCATCTTACCGTGTAGAGAGAAGTGTTTGTGGAGACATTGACAACGCAGGGATATACACGCAGATCAAGAAACAGGTTACGTCCCGTGAAGACTTGAGCAATTTAGTGATGCCTACAGAAAACCCCGTTGGCCACGTAGCTGATGGAAACATACCCTTGAAAGATGTAGACCTAGTAGACTGATTACGTCTTTCGGCAGGAAGTTCTGCTCGTTTCAATGTGTTTCCGTCATGGTATCTCTTACTGACGTTGTCCTTCAATCCCCACTCAAGAGTGGGCTGATCATGGCGTTGTGGCAGAGTGGTCTAATGCGCAAGACTAGAAATCTTGTTCCTTCGGGAGCGTCTGTTCGAATCAGGCCAACGTCGATGTTGTCTTTTTGCTGTGCTTGGCGTGGGTCTTTGCTTCATAAGAAAGCTCAGAACAGATAGTAGTTGCCTCTTTGTTCCTAGCTAGGGAATAAGACGCCAGTAGAGAAGACAGCGCTATTAACAATAAAAACAGCAATAGAACTGATGGCAGGAAGGAGTATAAGCTGAGGCTTGCTGTCATGGTTTTGTTACCTAGAAAGATCCTGAATGGCAATGAAGCAACCCACGTCTTAAGAGTACAAGCTTGATCCAACCTCTAAACAGCACTTGGACACGCTTAGAACCTATATTAATGCGCGACTATTCCCCAAGAGCCTGGAAAGAGAAACCCCTGCCAACGTCGTCCCCTTCTTCTGCCAAAAACGTGCTTGAACCGATGTAGTACGCCCGCCCACTCACTTCAACTTTCATACCCTCCATTTTGCCACATTCCACCCTCTCTACGGGTTTTCCGACAAAAGCGCTCTTGTACCCACCTTGCGCTCTCGAAACGAGACTGTGATACGTCCAGCTTTCACCCAGTTGCCTCTCTCGCTTCGCAACAGCTATTGCAACTCGAGCTTGAACCACCGATCCAGTTGGACTGCGGTCAATCTGTTGGTCCGCAAAGAAGTAAAGTCCTGTTTCAGCACCTTTGCTTCCCGGCGCAGCGGGAACTTCGTCATCAGCCCCCGTGTCTGTGACCATGATTCCATAGATAGACTGGAGACGCTTGTCATCAGGAAGAGTCAGGCGTGCTCTCAAAAGAGGATTCGCATTGAACGCGTGTTTAATATTGTCCGCGGCGTTGCTAAGCGCAGCTAAGTGTGGTTTTGCCAGCGAATGCGAAAAGCCCAGAGCGGATGCAGGCACGATGATATAGAAGGCACCGCCATAGCCCACATCGATAGTGACATTCTCTCGGCCCCCAAGCTCAGGCCAACGTAGTTCTTGAGGAATGAAGAAGGAGAGGTTCGTGGCTGTAGCAAATGTTGGAACGGAAAGGAAAGTGACGGGCCGACTGGTGTCCGTCCTCCAGCCGCCGTCCGCCTTGACGGCGGGGACCCTGGCGTGAACGACTCCGACCGGCGCGTGGAGTCTAACTTCAACCTCTTGCTTTTCCGCATCAAACTTGAGTTCTTTGCGTCGAGGGAAGATGGTTTCATCAGTGCAGTCAGCGAGAAACCTGCCGAGCGCAATCGTGGCATGCCCACACATCATGCCGTAGCCGTCGTGGGTGAGAAACAGCGCTCCCATATGAGCCCTGCCCGAGTCTACTAGCTCAGTGCGGGGTCTCAAGACGGCAGCGTACATGTCCTGATGGCCGCGGGGTTCGAGGACGATGCTCCGACGGATGTGGTCGTGCTCCGACCGAGCCAGGTCGCGTTGCTCGAGGAGCGTACCGCTGCGAGGAAATTAGCAAGAAAACTTACTCGTAACAAGGGACGTCTTGAGGGAACAATCAACTCGACGTACGGAATATCAGGATAGCCGGCGTATACGATTCGCGCCGGCTCTCCCGACGTGTGCATCTCCACGGTACGGATCTCGGATCCGACGAACGCGCGGATGAAGGACGGCAGGCTCATTGTGACGGAGCCTTTTTGGGTAGGTTATGATAATAGAGGCATGCGTTTGATCAAGGGCTATTGTTGATTGCGATGATCCTCAAACTGATAGAAACTTGGCCAGTTCTGCCGTAGCTGTTGCGAATCCGAGCCGGGCCCCACTTCCCGTCCGCCTACCCACGCCGATCTCGGGACCAAATACCGTTCTTGGCCCGGGCCAAAGTGGCATTTCGTCGTCAATGTAGGAATGATCTCTTCTGACACCGCAGCAGTCGCGTAACTCCCCCCTCTTTTTTCTTTTTTTTTTTTTTTTTTCCCTCTTTCATAAGAGAGAGAGAGAGAGAGAGAGAGAGCGCACTGGGAGCGACTCACGGCTCAATACTAACAGCAGCCTCCTATATGACTTCGTGCACTGGTCCATGAGTGATTCTATTTTATTGACTCTCTGATGTGACCTTTTGGCTTTCAAAGCAGAACAATTGAGAGAAACACGACGGGAATTCTGGCAGCGTAGCACCTATACCGCCAAAGTCTGAAGAATCGACTCCTTTCAAGATCTCTTCTTCCCCCCCTTCCGCCGCATTTTCAATGTCGCTCGCTAGGTGTCCATGTGCTCACATCAGACAGGCAGCTATGACCTGCAGTTTGTCTCATATGTTCTGCCTACCAGGGCCAGATGGTCAACGCGCGTCGTCCGAACTCACTCCTAATGGTGGCACGGTCATCATGCTGATACATTCTGGAACAGAATCATGGACTCAAGCCTTCCCCATGCAATGAAGATTCACAGTCTCGCTTCAGGGAATGAGACCAACAGCTCTCAGATACGGGCTCTGGTTGACAAGTGACTTGGCTCGTGACTTGTCTTACGCCGCTCACCAGACTTGAGGAATCTCTGACGCAATTTCGGCCAATAATTGTTAGGGGCTTGATTCAAGAATACCGAAAGCATCTGTTTCGAGTTTGCTTGCCTCTCACAGGGTGGAGTGCCATTGAGACAATGAACATGCACTGACAGGCTTCCACGGTGGACTCGCCCAGTATCGTTGAATCTGTATGCAGAATTCGTCAAAGTTGGTTACAAATATTTCAACTTACAATCCCTTAAATAGTAAAAGTAATACTGACCGGCTAAATGTTACGGTATCTGATTTAAATCGGACGAGGAGACTAGAGGGTCAGTTGAAATTCGCCGATTCGGCTGCGACCCCAAATTGCATCAATCTCAACCGTAGATCTGGGACGTAATACACCTTATACAATCGTGCTTCCCGTGATCCGAAGACTAAGAATGGAAGCCAATGGACTCGACAAACCAAGACTCGTCAACATCGTGGCAGTGAGCTCGCATTCGCCCCAAAGTCAAACCCCGACCAAGATCGGATCTTCGAGCGTTTGCGCAAGGACGTACTAGGCATCTGTGGTGAACTCTGCCGGTTGTCGCCAAGGAAAACCATAACACCAATTCAATTCCGTCTTTTCATTAGTGATGTGACACGAGGGCACGGGGATTGCTGACGACGCGAGTCAACGAACGCCAATACCGATTCCAACCAGACTGGTACTCTATATTGTCTTTCTTAAGCAGAACCACTTGGTGTAGTCTGGATTTGCGGCTAAGATGGTGTCGTATTCAAGGCAAGAGCTAGAACAACAACGTCAACCCCGGCACGTCGTCGACAGCTAAAGACATCCAACGTACTCAAGCGCCCATACTTCTATATCAAGCAACGCAGCGTGAAGCATCTCGACCCCATCGCCGGAAGTCTAGCCTAATGAGTCCTAGCTGTCCTCGGAATCACGACCGCCGTACTTAGATCGTCGCCGTAATCCCGACAAGCTCACGGTCTCCCTCAAGTCTCAGCTTCCAGCACTATGCTACAGACGGATGCTTTGCCAGCCAGTCTGAACATTTGCCGAACATACTCACGTCCACATACGCGTTCCTCAAGCTAACTCCTCCCAAAACCCTGCAAAGCAAGAGGCCACCCCACCACTTGGCTCGCTGTTTGCAGTTCCGTACCCTCAAACCCTGCCGACGATCCGAACATGAAGACTCCCATCCTCCTTCGATGCAGGAACACAAGCAATCAAAAGGCCTAACCATCCTACAAGCCCGCCCGGGACATGAAAACCTCCAAAACATTTCCCTTCTCACTCTTTCCTATTTCCATCTGAGCTCCAACCTGCATCTCCGCCCGTACCCTCGAGCCATCCCAATGAGGCCATAACGGCTCCTCGTGCTCACGATGCACATCCCGCCCGCGTTGCTCCATCTCCTTTTCGCCAGCCTGGTAGCCTGCACCGGAATCCATGACCAGACACCGAATCAGGCGTGCTTGGCTCCGTTCTCCCTGACGACGCCGGCCCCCGATCCGAATCTGGTGTCTCACCGCCTTCTCAAAGCCCGCCAAGGATCCCCGAGGTCTTCCGACGGCCGGTCCAACTTCATCGCGTGGTACACCGTCTCCGACGCCTGGGTCTCGGCTACGTGCCCGTCAGACGATTACTTCGCGGCCGACGAGACGTACGGGGTATGCTGTCACCGGACCAACCCCTACTGCGACCTGGCTACCGTGTGCGGCGGCGCGAACAACAACTTTGCCGTGGGGCCTAGTGGGCAGGCCGATTGGTACATACGTCTCGATTCCCATGGCGAGATCCAAGTGCTGATGAAAAGTCCAGCGGGCCGAGCAATACCTGCGACACAGTGACCGTGGTACAGACGAGAGACAGCGACGATGCGAGGAGAATCATCTTTTGCATCGCAAAGTCTTTGCAGTACGTCTTGCCAATGACGTGGTACCGGGTCACGTATCCACGTAAGTTGTTCCTGAGATTCAGCATTACATGTAGGCATTGAAGCAGCTTCAAGCGTTAACATGGGTAAACAGTCCAACAGCCCGCAACAATCACCGTCACCCGTGAGACGACAGTCACGGAAACAGCGCAGGCTGGAGGCTCGACAGGGAAACACTCCGGAACCTCGTTTGTATCACCGTCCATCAGCATGGCCGTGTGGACAGCAGCGATTAGTTCTTTCCTATCCCTGCTGTTAGTGTAAAATAAAAAGATGGCAGTGAAGAGGTCGCGAATGGAACATGATAACTCGTACGCTCGACTAATATGCAGACTTATTGCTTGCCGCAACGGAAAACACGACTGATGAAAAGAAGAACCGCGTTGTTGTCACCGACAACAAAGCTTGAAGCGGAAAGTGCACCTGTTTGTAATCCGAAGACGTGAACCTTGTCTTCGATTCATTGGACGTACCCAAAGTGTCCCTTCGTTAAAAAAGACCAGACCTGACCAAGCCCGGCCTGCCCTCACGGTCGGTCGGAACACCACCCAGCCCGACAGCCCCTTCCCCTAACGCAAGTGCTGCACGCACCACCGACTGCCCTCAAGCGCGCCCACAGCCCACAGGACTAGGCGAAATCGCCTGGAAGCAATTGCGCACGAGTTGCTGAACCGATACGTCAACGGGCGCTTCAAGCTAACATCGTTCACTGCAAAGACAACGACCACGATTGGTGTTCAAAATCGACAATCGACCCTCATCTCAAACCGCTGGTCCGCACGACTCGTACGACTCTCCTCCCTGACCAGGTAGCATCGCCAGGCATCCGTCAGTCTGTTTTCGCACTCACCCTCCACGACTCGAGCAACGTTGGTCCGATGTCACGTCGGTCGATCTAGACTTCTACGCTAAGTGAAGATCAAGGGAACCCTGACGATTCCACAGACTGTCTGCGCAGACGCTGACTCACACACAGGATTTCGCGATCAGCCACAAGCCGACTACCATAGCCACCCGTTTGGCATCTTGGTCTAGAGGTCAACCTGCGACAAAACAGAATCCGCGGGAGCTCACGGACATACCTACAATCACGTCACACCTCACGCGGCACGGAATGAAGAGTATTATACATCATATTTCTATAACTCGAATGATGGTGCTAGCTGGCCTGAATCGCTGCTTGCTAGCACAAAATGGATGCTCTCATAACGCGGCATCTACGAAATCCGTGAATCAACTCCGCGCGTATCTCGTCTCGGCAGCCGCCGGCCACGTGCAGACGTTCACTGCAGGCGTAGCGGCGCTTGTTGACCGAGGTCATGTCTAAAATCCATGAGCTGGCCTTGTTAACCTCTTCCCAACGGACGTCAACGTGGGCAGGGCGCCAAGTCCGTTCAGATACGCTTCTTTGGCGCATTATCTTCCGCTCTCCCATTCTCCACGTAATCGCTCTACAATTACTCCTCTTCCGAATCCGAAGACTCGCTATCCCCGTGGATCGGAGCCTCATCCGCACGACCAGAGCTGCCAGGACGTTCATTGCCGTCGTCTGAACCCTTGTTTCCATACATGTTACGCAGTCTTTCGAGCTCTGCAATGCGAGCCTCCTGTTCTTGCGCGTTCATGGGCTTGTTCTTTTTCGGCTTGCTTGACTTGGCACTGCCCTTTCCGGGAGCATTGTTTGCAGGTGAGGGCTCCCGAGGAATCGGCGCTGGAACCAGTCCCTGGCCGAATGTTGGCAGGGCCTTCTTGCACAAGTCCCAGAGCCTATGGAGGGCTTCATTGGTGAGCTGGTCAATTTCAAGCTCCAATTCACCGCTACTGTTCTCCTGCCAAGATTATTAGCATACGCGTCGAGCCATGGAGGTCAGTGTACACATACGGACTGGCCCGTATCCTTCTTGATAATGTCAATAGCTCTCTCAATGTGCGGGCTCTCGAGATCATTAATAGCGTTCGCAATCGCATCCTTTTCGGCTTGATTCATGTTCCGTTGCTTCGGCTTCTTCGGCGCACCGCCGCCACTCTTCTTCGGAGGAGCGGCCGGTGCCGATTTCTTACTGGGAGCACCGCTGGCCTTTGGTTTGCTTGGCTTGGGGGGTTTCGCCTTGTTACCCTTGGCGGGCTTCTGAGCCGGCAAGTTTTGCTTTTCCTGCAGAAGGCGTGATCTGATCGTTGCGATGACAGACTGTTGAAGATCGATCATGGCGTCGCTAGACGCGTCTGCCGTCTTGTAAAGCTGGGTCAGCTGCTCAGTCTCCTCTTGCAGGCGCTTCTCGAGCATTTGAATTGTCTTGTTGGTTGCTGGGTCGGCGGCAGCAGCAGGGGCCTCCTCTTCCTCCTCCTCAGCCTCGTCCTCACTATCGCGGGCTGAACCATCGGAAGTGGCCTTGGCAGGTGTGTGCTTTGCAATCCACTGATCTTTCTTGGCCCACAGGTCTCCGAATATCTTTTCCAACTGCTCGCCCTGCTCGTACACCGGCTGCCCGGGCCCATTGAACTTGTAGCAGTTCTTAAAAACTTGCTTGACGTCAACTCGGAACTCCTTCGCGCTCTGGTAGTCGTAATTCTTGAGTTTGCCCATGATTGTGCCCAGGTCCATGGGCCGCTTGATGATGGTGAAGTATGTAGGGATGGCCAGCGCAACAGGATCCACAGGGTACAAGAAAGGAATGTTGCAATGCGAGTTTTTGGCATCCATTAATTCAGTCAACACCTCGTAGCAGAATTGGAGCTCAATGGGGAGTTTCTTCTTCTGGAAGTTCTTCGCAGAGTAGTCCGGGTCACGGTTCTTGGTAGGCTGGATGGCGCGCTTCGGCCGGTCCAGGTCATTCTGCGTCGAGGCACGTCTAACCTGAGGCACGCCGCCAGGAGGAACCGCATATGCCTCCGCCTCGGCCTTCGCCGGGGGGCTCGCAGCATGTACACTAGGCTGCCTGCGGACCGGTGGGGCGGGGGCCGAGGTTCGAGACTCTGAATGACGTGACGGCTTTGGGACTGGCTTGGACTTTGCAGGTTCATCCGTGGGGATGTCAAAAACGCGAGTCCAAGCCAGCCTCACAACACTAAGTGCAGCCGATGTAATTTCGTTGTTAACGCCGTTGAACATGACTGAGTTCTTGTAGATCAACCCAAGGTCATCCTTAAAAGCGCGCAGCGAACTGTACTTGTTGTCCCTGAGGTTCCGCTCGAGCTCTCCGATATCCATGGGGTTCTTAACCCGTAGCATATAACTGTCAGCAAGTGAAGGCCAGAGCTTGACAACGGGGTCCTTGAAGTGGGCGCCGTGCTTCGTCTTCTTCACCCCGGCCAAGACCTTGCGGTACTCGCGTATTTGGTGCGACGTCAAAGGCTTCGGATCACGCTCTGGGTCGATCCATAGCGGGAGATCGTTAAGTGCTGATTCGCCCTTGGCAGCATCGCCCTGCGGCTTGACCTCGACGGTGGAATCCGCGGCGCGTGCCTCCTGGGAATCCGTGTTCGACTCCGTTTTCGCTCGCTTCGGTGCAGGCTCGTCGGCGGCGTCTTCTTCCCGTTCGCGCGACACCTTGACTGCGGTCGAAGGCGCATCAGCCATAGGGACGTCGCCGTCCTTGGGCGCCGAAGGCTTGTCCTCGGTCTTGTCAATTGCCAGTTGCGACATGCTTGCTGGGTGGAGATCTACCTCTTGGCCAGCCCCGGCAGACGGCGCGGGGGACACTTCTTCCTTCTTCGTCCCATTGACCTTCTTGTCGTCGCCCATCTCAATATCCTCCTTTACATTAGACGCGCTCTTGGCGGGTTCAGACGCCTCCGCAGCCTTCTCTTCTGTCTTAGACTCGACCTTTTCCTCGGTTTTCCCTTCGGCGGCATCGGTCATCTCGACATCCTTGGTTTGCTCCGCCTCGTCCGGGGTGGCAGGCTTGCTGGACTCCTTGTCGTCCTTTACATCGTCTTTTGCATCCTTCGCATCGTCCTTGGTTTCCTTCTTGGGATCCTCCTCCTTGGGTTCGTCCTTTGAGTCTTCCTTCTCATCATCGTCGTCTTTCGATGCGCCGTCGGACTTAGCGGTCTTGGACTCCTCGGCTGACTCATCGGGCTTTGCGGAAGACTCCTTGGGCGACGCGTCAGCCTCTTTGACGACGCTCACTTGTGCGTCAGCGGATTCCTTCTTCTCGTCATTGGGCTTGCGGTTGCCGTTGACAGTCGGCTTGTCAGACTCGACGGATGCGTCGGATGGCGATGTGTGACTACAACCACATTAGCACTGCTACGGATGGGTTCGCGCCAGCGCAGATGCGCCAAGTTCGCGTATCGGCACGGCAAGCGAGACTCACCCATTAGTCTCGGGCTTGCTCTCCTCTTTGGCCTGCGTCGAATCGGCTCCTTTCTGATCCAAAGTGGCGCGTTCTGATTGAGGTGACGCCATGACTGCCATTAAGCTATTTGCGATGAGAGCAGGATCACTGAGCGCGACGCAACATCAATGACGGCGCGCGCAAGTGATGACGGAAGCGATTTCGTTGGACTGAAAGATGTAGATGGGATCCAACTATGGTGAGGATTAAATAGCTGTGAAGGCGATGCGGAGTGGACGGACGGTTGAGGCTATCTGGCAGGGAAGGCGCGACAATTTAGGCTCTCGAGGAAGGCGCAGATTGGGTGACAAGCGTGGGGCAGTCGGAAAGAAGCTGCCGTCGATGAAGATGGGAGCTTAGGAAGGTGCGTCGCGATGCTGGATCGCGCATGCAAGTGAAATTGGATGGACCGGGATGCAAGTATCGTGAAAGTCGCGAAAACCTCGGGAGAAGATCAGCGAATGCGCCGGGACTGATTGCAAAGGCGCAATAGATTATGCGCGATGCAGATCGATGATGATTGATTCGGGCGACGGAGTGGTGGTGAATTGGTTAATCCGGCCGGGTCGCGCCGCGAGATGCAGGTGGGAATGGAAGGTGCGGTTGGCGATGGCGATTCGGTTCGGGAGGGTGGAGGGACCTGGAGCGGAGGAAATCGCGTGCACGTCAGTAATTTTTGGCCGAGATGGCGGCGCGTGCTATTTATGAGAAAGTGACAATTAGGAGTGGTCCCCGGACAGCCGGTTATCTGGCCTTATCGGGGCAGCGCGCAGTCACGACCACAACCCGACTTGCTTCAGAAGGGGTGCCGGCCTGAAAACAGCGGCAGGCGGAGCAAATTAGTGGCGGAGAGTTGGGCAGGAAGGTGCACCTCAGCGTGCAAGAAAGGCGGGAAGGGGTCAGAGAGGTGGTGAGGTGGTCAGTGCGTCAGGGTGATCGACGACTGGGGAGGAAAGGAAAGCAAAAGGTCCGAGGAACAGAAAAAAAAAAGAGGGAAGAAATCACGAAATTGAGAGGAAATGGTTGGAAGGGTGAGTTGAAGGAGAAGCGGCTGACCGGGGGGGAGGGGGCCAAAGGGTGACATAAAAATGCATATTTATGCAAGTGGCAGAGGCACTGGCCAATGAGAGGGCAGTTTGCTTCCCGGATTGGGACTAAGGGCGTGAGGTTGGGAAATGTGCAGTGACGGGGGGGATGGGGGCGTAGAGCGTGGAGCGTGGAACGGATGGATATGAATGTGTGAGGTGACGCGGGAAGCCGAAACGAAGGGGATGAAGAGAACGAGAGAGGATAAAACAGAAAGTAGCTCACCTCGAGGTGAATCGGGAAGTTTCTTTTTCTTCGGTCGTCTGAGCGTACACAGATACTTCGTCAAACTTCTTGGAATCTACTAAGCAAGCAATTGTCAGTACAAGCAGGTACAAGAGATTGTGGCTGATCCCAATGGTGTAAGTCCATCCGAGGCTGGTGCGATGCGGTGAGGTGAACAGGATGTGGATCGGGTCGAACGCAACGAATGCCAGCGCGCCAGATTCCAGTCAAACAGCAACATCAATCATCCAGGGTACAGAACACGAGCACTGGACTCGTAACAGCGTGTTCGTCATTTCTGATGAGTGTACATAACAGAGGACGCAGTGTAAGGTACAGGCAAAGTCTGGCCGTGAAGCCTACGCCAACGCTGTCCGTCGCAGGAAAGACAAGACGCGATGCAAACGCAGCACGCAGCACCAACGGAGTGTGTTTGAAGGGAATGGATGGATGGCGACGCGACACGAATGAATCTGAATGCAAATGCGCGCGCGCTGTGCTGCGGATGCGAGAAACTAAGTTCGGTACGTACCGGAAGAGTCGAGCTTGAGCAGTGAAGCAAGTCGACGGTGATTGGGAGAAAGTCCAGGTCTCGTGACAGATCAGATGACTTGCAAGCTTCGTGGAATTCTTCCAGGACTTTTTCGTATCAAAAGGCGCGACATTCAGGAATCGGGGCCACTTCTTATTTGTAGGAACCCGCCAAGTCGCGCTGGACCCAGCGCGCAGCTCGACGGTTTACCCCTGCCAGGGTATGCAGCAGGGATAGAAGCACCCCTTAAGGCCAATCAAGACGCATCGAAGTTGCAAAGCGGGGCATGATGAGACAAATACGGCATAGCACCCAGCCACAGCTCCACGCCTGCCTGAGCAGCGCGTCGTCCAATCAATGGTGTCCATGAGTTTTGACTGGGGGTAGCAGCGTACTTTAAACCAATCAGATCTCAGATCTCCGTCTCGCTAGTGGCTGTCTTGTGGCCCGCCGAGCTGCTCCTGCGTGAGGCTTCCGTGTTTTCGCGGATGGCTTTCACCGGAAATTTAGGCCCTGCGCACAGCCAACGCGCCTTCGTTCGAAGCTCACGATGCGCCGTGTTTGTCAACCAAAGACAAAAGAAAAGAAATTAGTGCAATCCTGAATTATCTTAGCGCACACGACAACTAGGAGTTCCGTCCATGGTTGGCATGGAGCAGGAGCTTCGAGACGTAAAGAGAAAATTTGAGGGAAGGCAACGAATGACATGTGCAGAGGTCCCAACTTAAGCTGGAAGCTCCTCACGTGGAGGTGCACTATGTTGAGCTCTTACCTAAGAATCTACCCGACTCAAGGTAGACTTCCAGACGGACCCGACAGGACCTTTGACTTCGAATGCTTGTTGATCCGTTCCGAATCCTTACATAAACAGTCGAGCCGACAGGACCCACCACCATGCCTTACATCAGCATCCCCGCGGGCGGTCGTGTGCGCCAGACGAAAAAAAAAATTGGCAACCGGCAGAAAAAAAAAAGTTCTGGCTGGCCGTTCGTTGCTGGAGCTGTGAGGGTCCCCAATCGACAATTGTGTTACCCTTTCCCACGCCCTCTCGAGATTCCCCCCCAAACACCATTTCACAATGTCTGCAAAGAGAAGGTCATCCGGCAAGTTCGCGCCGCCGGTCGTCAAGTCTGCGATCCGAGCCCCGAAGACGACAATTGACGAGAGCACTGCTGCCGTCTCCGCAACAGACGCACTCCAAGCCGCCGTCAAGGCCGACGCCGCTGCCGAAACAATCGAGATCTCCTCCGGCGAGGACAGCGACGATGATGTTTCCGATGCGGATATGGCGTCTCCTGATGCTGATGCAGGCGACCAAGTAAACAGAAAGGAAGATACTGCCGCCGGCGGCACCCAAACACAACAAAAACCCGACGCTGAAGCAGGCGCCGCAGAGTCTGACGAGGAGGCTGGGTCGCCAACCTTCGGCGAGCTGCTGCGCGGCACAATTGACGTTCCCGCCATTCTGTCGCAACAAGGAGACTCCAACAGGGCCGTCACCCCAAGAAAGAACCTGAACGTGCCGACCTCTCTATCCTCTCTCAGCACCGTCCTCACCCAGGCCCTCAGGACCGACGACGCCGACCTCCTCGAGTCGTGCTTGCAAAACCCAAACACAGAGACCATCCGCCTTACGATCGAGCGCCTCGACAGCAGCCTCGCAGGCATCCTGCTCACCAAGCTAGCCGAACGCTTCCACAGGCGGCCTGGCCGCGCAGGCACCCTCATGGTCTGGGTGAAGTGGACCCTCGTCGCACACGGCGGCGCCCTGGCCGTCCAGCCAAAGGTCCTCCAACGATTAGTCGCGCTGCAGAAGGTACTCAACGAGCGCTCGCGGGGTCTGCCGAGTCTGTTGGCGCTGAAGGGTAAGCTCGATATGCTCGAAGCTCAGATGTACATGCGCAAGGCGAGACCGCGCAAGCGCAACCAGATCGAAGACGCCGATGAGGATGACGAGGATGACGACGAGGATGAGGACGCCATCTACGTCGAGGGCGATGAGGGCGCGGACGGTGGTTTGGTCAACGGTGCTGGCCCTGGAAAGATGGGAGACGAAGACGACGATGAGGTCCCCACAACGAACGGCTTCATTGGCGACTCTGATGACGATGATGACGATGAGGATGTTAATGTGGAGGATGATATGAGCGTGGCCGAGGAGGTGGACGACGACGAGGAGGTCGACTACGACGATGTTGAGGATTCGGAGGACGATGATGATAGTGATGCGGAGGCCGCGCCGCCGAGCAAGGTGCAGAAAACTGCTTCTTCCTTTGCGAAGAGAAAATAAGAGGGCTTGTCGCGACTTATAGAGGCAGGGGTAGAACTGCACATAGAGTTGGCTCGGTCGACAATTGACATAATATTGTGCAATAGGGCAAAACAAGCTGTAGGAGTTTCGGAAAATCAATTGGGTATCTGCTGATTGTAAGAGTTTTGTTTGTATGTCTTCTACGCTCAACTGAGGCTTCGAAAGAAGACGAGGTCTTTGGCATCGTGAACATGCTCACTCGTTTCTCTGAGAGCTAATTGACCTGATCTCTTCACGAACCTCCAAACTCACCACCACATAAGTCGGTGAGTTTCTGGACGTCCCACGTCGGCGACCCGGCTCACGGGATCCTAAAGACTCCACTTTCCCTTTTAGGAGGCGGAGGCACGAACCTCCATGGTCCACATCCACCCGCGATCCCCTCTACAAGAGCGGTCCCGCCAACCAGGCACGCAAAATACAACCAGAACTCGATTCAAATAGCCGCTTAACCGCCACGAGTCTAGTCGAAATGAAGATTGTGCTCCTCCTCAATGGACCCCGCCCGACGCAGCTGAGCTGCGTAGACATAAAATGGGCAACCACATCTCTCCGATCAACCTCTCATGTCCTGTGCTCTCACCGATGCCAACACTCAACGTCTCGGAATCTCCGTCCAGAATGCGTTCTCTTATGGCCTTGGCGGCTGCCCTCCCTCTGGCAACAGCAGCAGCTCTTCAACAGATTACATCGTTCGGTCCTAATCCCACAAACGTCTCATTCTACCTCTACGTGCCTGATTCTCTTATTCCCGCTGCCCCCCTCCTCGTTTTCCCGCACTGGTGCCACGGCACAGCCCTAGATGCGTTCAAAAACAAACCATGGCGTTCCGTCGCCGACAAACTCGGCTTCATCACGATCTACCCCTCCACGCCATGGACGGCAGACTACTGCTGGGACGTCTCCTCGCCACAGACACTTTCTCATGACGGTGGAGGCGATTCCTTGGGCATCGTGAGCATGGTCCGCTGGACACTCGAGCACTACGATTTAGACCCTGATAGAGTGTTCGTCACTGGTGTCAGCTCAGGCGCCATGATGACGAACGTGCTAGTCGGGGCGTACCCAGACGTATTCGCCGCCGGGTCCGCGTTCGCCGGGGTGCCTTTCGGATGTTTTGCTGCTGATGGTTTTGCAGTGTGGTCCGATGATTGTGCCAGGGGACTGATCACGCATTCCGGAGAGGAGTGGGCCGAGATTGTGAGGGATGCGTATCCAGGGTACGAGGGTCCGCGGCCCAAGTTGCAGGTCTTCCACGGGGATGTGGACAACGTGCTCAACGTAACCAATTTCTATGAGGAGATCAAGATGTGGACGACAGTGTTGGGAGTTAGTGAGACGCCGACGCAGGTTGCAGAGAATACTCCTGTTGAAGGGTGGACGAAGAGCGTGTATGGAAGTCGGGACTTGTTTGAGTCGTTCTTGGCACATGGGATTGATCACAATATCCCGGACCAGGTTGATGAGGTGGTGAGGTTCTTTGAGCTGGATTGTGTTGGCGAAGGATGCTTTTCTAGGAAGTCTCTGCCTATTCCTGGGGATGGCAAGAAAAGCCGCGGTGTTCGGATGGCGGTTCCATGAGATGTCGACGACTGCAAGTCAAAAATACGATTAGGAAAGTGTCTTACGTTTAAATTGGTTTATAGCCATGTCTTGTAGAGCATACTAAACCGGATGTTAGTTTGAGACCCGCAAGTACCTCAAATTCTGGATGAAATCTGGCCAAAACAGCCAGTCCTCCCTGATAGTGTACTGTAAAAAGAGATACGATATGCCTAGTAAGCATCATTGAGCCGAGTGGCGTAGTTGGAGGCCACTAATCCTGGGCGAGCTCTCAGCACGATTTGTGCGGATACGCCCAGCCTCTGGCTGCCAACCACGAACCAAGTGTCAGCAGCTAGCTTCAGCAGCTGAAGTATTTGAATGTAAAACTAGAAGAGCGATTCCAACGATACTTCCTCTCTGCTCTCGTTTCCTTGGAACTTCTGACGGTGTTTTGTCGTGCGGGATGGGGCCTATGTGCGCGGTCACGCGCGGTCCTACCTACTCCGAAGCGGGTATATATATCCCTTCGGGCCGCGCGCCCCTATTTAGAGAGACTTCTTCCTATAGATCTATCCATATGCATACAATACACTCCTTAGCACTGCAGGCTTCGTCCTATATGCCCCTATTCACGACGCCCACCCCCTCGAGCGCTTGGACCTATCACGACATGTTTCTAGCCCTGAGGGAAGACAACTTCATTTCACTTTCGTCATGGCATCAACGTATCAAGATGAGAAAGATGTATACTTCTCAGGGCATGAATTTCTGTTTCTTTTCAATAGTCTGCTCTTCGGCCTGACAGCTTATATATACACTTGTTATGATCCTCGGGAAACCCGAGACCCGTCGAGATTTTTACGTATTCACGTATTCCTCAGAAAGGAGCGCAGAATAGCCACTGACTCGTGTCTAGGTCGTTTTAATGGGGTTGATGTGGATGTTCATAGCGGTGGAGTTCGTGAGACTTTGGAGACGGAAATGGACGACGAACAGAGGCGGAAGTTGGGTCACTGTATTGAGTCTCGTGAATTCTTTATGGGTACATTGCGGCTCACCTCACAGTCGTTTTCGGTCTTCTTCTTGATTCTCGACGGCAATCCTATACCACGTATTCCTGGACTTCCTTGCCTTGTTTCGCGCTTTTGTGTCTCATGCGCTTGTTCCTGTGGAATACGATGTGTCGTTATGACATTCGGTTGGGTCTCGGCTAATAGCTTCCTGGAAGTATCCTCTTCAACTTTGAAAATGGAACACAAGATATCTTGTTTGAAGCTGGGGATGGAATACCGAGAATCATATTGAGATGGGCAGTATATTTCTGGGTATTAGGTCAGGCGTGGCTTTTCTTGTGAGTTGTGGATTAGCAACCCTTACGCTGTCGAGTTGTTTATTAACTCTTCATTCTAAAAGTGTTCTTGTGGCTAATCTTCCGGGTTTAGTCCTAAAAGATCTTATGGTGGCTGGTTTCTCTCAAAACACTTATCTTGGGAAATATGGCTGATAGTGAGGTTACGGATAGGGCTTGACGACTGGGGTTTCCAGAATATCTGTGAATAGACACAGGAAAACAATTCTGTCGGAACAGTATCTCAATGCAAAACAATGCAAGATACAACGACATGTAAGAACCAGGCTGTTGTCAGCGTCCTCGTCATATCAAGCACAACTCTAAATGACGGAGCATGAAAAGATCGAATCGTATATGTTTCAATGTCGATGAGCATAGCTCTGTCTTCATCGCGAGTTTTGCGACTCCCCTACATTCCACTCACGTGACTGGGCCAGAAGCTATTTGATTGCCCATAAAGCAAGTCACATTACAAACCTGCAGCACATATTTTACAAACCACATTTGCCGAAGTTATGCACACTGAACGAGCACTGCTTTCCAATTTTATAACCGAGCGAACAAAACGGAAGAATGCAAGATGGTGGATTCAATCCACACTGTCAGCAGCACAGCTTCTTTTGGACAGCAATCACATTCCGATTGCAGCACCCTGCACCAACATGCATTCTTGTGTCCGAAAACAAAAAGGGGCAGACAATGATGTTTCTTCATAAATACATGTTCTACGAGCACAAAGAACCATCGACCAAGATCCTCAGACCAGAAGATCGAATTCATTACTTACAAAACGCCATCAGCAATCCAGGATGTCTGCTCCTAGGCAGGATACATCGACCACAAATCACAGCGCAGCTTCTCTCGCACCTGATGCACCACCCTCAACCACAGTGGCTGATACAACCACAGTTGAAACCGTGCAACGCACCGATGAGGAACAAGTCGCTGCTGACGAAATTCCATGAAGGAAGATCTAGACCTGAACTATGAACAGTCTCTGACCACTTTGCAGGTAGAAAATGATGACACACTATGGGGACTTGGAAGCGTGAGTGGAATCCTTGACGTAACGGCTCTTGGCTTTATATCTCACGCCCTGAATGCAGAGCATTGCGTCTTCGAGAACGAGTCTTGCGGAGTCAATCTACAACTGCCGTTCTGGAGAACGGCGGCACTTATCACCGATACTAGGAAGGGAGCAAGACTTCATCGAAATATTGCATCTTGTTCTGTTTATTAATTACAAATTGTGGCAGAATACCAGTGCCCCAACGATGGCAGAGGGCTTGAAAGACTAAGTATGCTCTACTCCCCACATACCTCAGTTTCATGACTGCTGACTGTCATAGATCTGCAGCACCACATGTTTGATCTCTGTCTTGATGGAAAGCTTGGTATTGCCCCTCCAAATGACGAAGGCTTTGGAGTTCACCGAGTCCTCGACGTTGGCACTGAGACTGGATTATGGGCCATCGAGTTTGGAGAGGCCCATCCAGAGGCCGAGGTGCGTCCAAAAGCCCGGGTATAATGTCAAGGCTGGCATGTCAAATGGAGGTCTAGGTTCTTCAAGTGAATCTCTCTCCGCACCTCGCAGAGTAATAAGTGCGAATGCCTTTTCTTTTAGACGCACACTAACGACTCGTAGGGTTCTACCCAACGTCACATTTGAGGTTGACGACATCGAGGAGCCCTGGATATATAGCCGCCCTTTTGACTACATCCATTCCCGTATGATGAACTCCAGTACCTCCGACTGGAAGCAATCCATCCAGGAGTCCTTCGAGTAAGCGTTGCCTGCCCTCTCTTCCGCAGAACGTTCTCACTAAGCATTGTTCTCAACAGTAATCTTGTGCCCGGGGGCTATCTTGAAAGGAAAGAGATAGACCTGATGCCACAGTCAGCTGATGGAACCCTTCCACAAGACTCAGCTATGGTCAAAACCTACGCCCTCATTGGCGACGCCCTCAAGGTCTTCGACCGGCCTTTTCAGAAAGTACTGCCTCCGTTTGAATTAAGTAAGGTTTGTGGAAATCTACCTTAAGAAATTCAAATGGACCGCAAACGCTTGGCCAAAGATGATCACTATAAGACTGTTGGTGATTGGGCAAATCTCAACTACCTCTCTGGTATTGAAGGCTGGACCATAGCTCCCTTGACAAGAGCAGTAGGCTGGAAGAAGGAAGCGGTCCAAGTCCTACTGGTGGACGTTCGCAAGGAGTTCAATGATTGAAATATACACGCTTACTGGCCCTGGTAAGTCAAGTCTACCCCCCCAAGGCAACAAACCGGGTCTTACAGTATTTCATACAGGTACGCAATCTACGGCAAAAAGCCCGAAGCAAAGACGAAGTAGCATAAATCATGTATCGCAAGGGTCCTCATGTACAGTGTCTGGGCTGCTTGCGCATCTCCACATTCTGTCGTACCTCCATGTACAACATCTCAGCAGGCACAATCAAACCGCCAATCTTGCTCGTGTATGCAATAAAGAAAATTTGAGAATAACGTGGACATGAACATGACCGAGAAGTACACTTGCTACCGCCTTCCTGCTGTTCTTTGCACCCACGGCGACTCTCTAGCTTCTAGATGCAAACGAAACATGGGAGTGACGAGAAGATGATGAGTCTAACCGCTCCTTCTGGTACTTTTGGTCATTCCTGAGACTTGAGACTGCAGCAGGTCAGAGCTTCTGGCCCAAAGCTTTTCGCTGCCTGAGCCTTTCCACTCGTTTGAAGGCGGCATCCAGAGCTTTATGCGTGTTTTCGAAGTAAATGTGGCTGAAGTCACTGCTAGCCTGGCCGGTAATCGTTCGTGCTTGGATGCCGTGACTGATGGTGGCTATGCGGGCATAATGGAAAATCGTGGCAACCTCCCAATCCTTTCCGCCGCCATCCTTGCGAAGGTCAAATCCAACTATTTCCGCATAACGATCGAGCAGCTCTTCTGGCTCTGGAATGCCTGTTGACTTTCGGTTTTCCGGCCTTAGTGCCGAGTCTGAAGAGCCTGAGGTTGACCGACTGACTTTGATGTAATCGTCAAAAAATGGACTCATAAAGTAGACGAGGTCCATGAGCGGATGGCCTATAGTCGATAATTCCCAGTCGAGGATGGCGATAACTCTTGGTTCAGTGGGATGAAGGATCTAGAAGAAAAAGAAAGGGATGTGTTTAGCAGAGATTCATCGCCAGAGAGATGAAGAAGGTCTTACTAGATTGTCAAATTTGAAATCCCCGTGCACTATGGCAGACCGTTCACTGGGAAGATTGTTCTTGACGTAGTCCATGGTTTCATCGTACTTCTCATGGGCCCGTCCAAGAGGCTTGCCCGTAGTCTTGTCTCTCACAGCGGCTTGTTGACATTCGATGCGGCTCCAAGTATTGCAGTGACGAGCATAGAAACCCGTCTTCTTCCCATAGCCTTGAAGGCCAATCGCGTCTGGGTTCAGTGAATGAAGCCAGGCAAGAGCCTCTACGGCGGAGAACCAGCTTTTTAATGGTTAACTTGTGCTATATCAGGTGTTTCCAAGACAAACACTCACGCTTTCCGCCTATCAGACGGTGAAAGCTCTGCCAAATCCACGTCGGTGAGGATTCTTCCGGTCACAAACTCCATTACCTGCGTGGCTGAGTTAGTCAAACCAGAGTGCTCAAAATGATTGATTGGTCAGCAACATACGTAAAACGATGTCCCCAGCACGGAGTCATCTGTGCAGAGATCGAAGACTCTCGGCACGGGAAATCTGGGAACAGAGCCCAGTGCTTTCAGCACCCGAAATTCCCGGTCAACTTGGTGTGCTACCGGACTGATTGCCTGGCCTTGGGGCTTTTTGCGCAGTATAAACCTTTTGCCGCTGTTCAACGCAGCCGCCGATCTCAATTAGTCTCGGGCCATGGCGTATGAGCGAGTTGTCAGAGCTCTTTACTTACGCTGCATCGTCGAGGAAGTACGTTGGATTGCTCTGACCGTATCCAATCTTGGTAGTTGCAACCGGTAGCTTAAGGCCTGGGATTGTTCCTGACCGAGACAGGTATTTGCCCAAGGCCTCGTTGTCAATATTGTGGTTTGAAGGAGTAGTTGACATGACGATCGATAGACAGCGCCCGTTTGACTCAGCAAGTCGACGCGGAAGCAAGTAACTGTGATGTTTGAATCACATTTGAGTGTCGGTCCGGGGCGACAGGAAGGGTGCGGGGATGTGGGGATTGGATGCCGAAATGCGGGGACGGCTGACAAGCCGAGGAACCTCGTGCAGTTCAGTTTGTGTAGAGACAAACCAAGCCAAGTTCTCCTTTCTTACAGACATTGATTTCGACAGAAGAGTTGACTGTTTCTTTGGAATAAACCGAAATTTGTCGATCTCTAGCTCCTGCGACAACGCCATATCTCGCAGCCCATCATGAACTTCGAACTTCCGGAAGAGGTTCAAGAGTACTTGAAGCGCATCGACAAGTTCATCAATGACGTTGTTCTTCCCTTGCAGCACCAGGGCGACAATAAGCGCTTCTTCGACCATCGCCGTGAGGCTTCACGCACGCAATGGGACAACCAGGGCTTGCCATCTGAGCCCTGGGAGGAACTACTTGACAACACCAAGAGAATCGCCGACGAGGCGGGCTTTTACCGCTTCGCTTGTCCAAAAGAGTACGGAGGTTCAGGCACCGAGTCATTGAATCTGTACATGTGCGCCATACGATACCACCTTGCCTCTCATCCGACGTACGGAGGAGGCGTGAGCCTGGCCAACGACCTCCAGAGTGAACACAGCATTATCGGTAACATGCCCGTCGTAATCATGGTCCATCATTACGGGACTCCCGCTCAGAAGAAGGAACTAATTCCTGCTATTATTCGGGGCGATGTCCGGGCGACCTTTGGGCTCACGGAAATCCACCACGGCTCTGATGCCACGCACATGGATACAAAAGCTCAGCCCGTGACTCTTCCGGACGGCAAACCGGGATACATGATCAACGGAAACAAGAAGTGGCAAACTGGAATGCATACCGCCAATCACTGCCTCGTCTTTGCCCGAACCTCTGGCAAAGCTGGTAGTGCACAGGGCATCACAGCTTTCCTAGTTCCTCGCGACACTCCTGGAGTCACTGTTGAATCTTTTGAGTGGACACTAAACATGCCCACAGACCACGCGACAGTGACTTTCAAGAACGTCGTGGTACCAGCTTCTTGTATCCTTGGGCCGCTCGGCAACGGCCTCGCGATAGCCCAGACCTTTACTCACGAGAACAGAATTCGGCAGGCCGCGTCAAGCTGTGGTGCCGCGCGGTATTGCATTGACCGGAGCGTCGAGTACGCGAACAGTCGGAAGGTTTTCGGAAAGCCCCTGGCGGTCAACCAGGCTATCCAGTGGCCACTTGTAGAACTCTCGACCCAAGCCGAGATGTTGAGGCTTCTTATCCTACGAACGGCGGTGGAGATGGACCAAGTCAGTGCCAGAGCCGCTGCTGCCGGCACGGTGCCGTGGGTAGCTATCGAGAAACAGTTGGGACACAAGATTGCCATGTGCAATTACGTCGCGAATCGCCTTGTTTGCGAGTCAGCCGATCGGGCGATTCAAATTCATGGCGGTGATGGCTACTCCCGACATTTACCTTTCGAACATATATGGAGACACTTCAGGCGCTACCGAATCACCGAAGGGAGTGAAGAAATTCAGATGAGGAAAGTTGCCGCTTACCTCTTTGGATACAAAAATACAGAAAGGGGTGAGAAGAGCATGGATAAGCACAAGTTGTAAAAGGTGTTTAGTGTTAGTATTTACGTTTGCCCACCTCGGTATTTTCAAGGAAAGAGAGAAAGCGTCGCAGAGCGGCATCACTTGCTCCTTTAGGGCGATAAAGGATTCAGAATTACCAAATTCAAAGCACAGATGCTCGTAATATTTTCAAACTTCATTAATGCAGCCGAAAGCAAGAGGAACGGATCATTGGCCTCCCCGCCCCTAAGCCCTACAGTGACGGTTGTTGCGCCCGGGCTTGTTTTTATGCATAAAGTAGACAAGGTGATTCTAGTCAGGTTTTTTGCAAGTTTCGAACTCAGGGGCATGATTGTACCTGGGGTATCTTGTTCAACAAAGTGGTTCGGGCATGCAAGCAGTCAGATGCTCTTTGCACTCCTGCGGTGATGGAAATCGCCAGTTGCATCCTCAGTATCGAATTTTCGAGGCTAAGAAACATCCAATCTTCTAAGAATCTTCAATGAAATGATTGGGCGATGATCACTGATCACTTACTGTGTCGAAGCACCGGAGGCACTTCTCCAATGTTCTAGTCCTCAGTGCTCTCGAGTCCCGATCGCTTTCACTGCTCGCGTTTAGGCAAAAGGTTCCAGCGGCTCAAGCGGACAATGAAAAAAGACTGGACTACAACATCCGTAGAACTGCCCGTGTTGTCGAGTCGCGGTCTGAGTCAGGTCAATATTGCCAGCTTTTGCGAAGGTGGCCGTCGGGCTGCAGCTTACCTGCGGATGGTTGGGATGGCCTGGGGTTCATATGTCCCGATTACGCGTTACGCTGAAAGAGGCATAGTGATCTGCGGGTAATTGAGACTCTGGATAACCTCTATGTCCGAAAAACCCGGGGTTCTTTCGACGCCAACTGTTGAATGTAAACTTAGCAGTGGTTACTAACTACTGTAATAATTCTGATTAAAACCTTGAACTAAAGACTTAGAACAAGCTATAAGACACCGTGAACCTCGCTAGTTAATTTAAGGTTATAAAAACGAATCTTCGAATTGCTTAAGTGCAGCAACGAAACTTTAATTAAGACTCTGTTTCTGCCCGCATTAGCGCGTTTATAAAATCAGATTGCGTCGGGAAGTTATGTTGCCGTTATTCTGAGACTCCAACGTCGTTGATAAGCTCTGGCTCATGCCGGCCGTAACCCTGAACGCGCGCTCAATTCAGACTGGGCGCATTCTAAACGTCGACTTCCTCAGGTCTTCAGAGGCTGCCACGGTGACATAATGAGTCAGACCATGCGTCGGTAGAGAGCGCTTCATCACTTCCGATGAAGGCTCGTGTCTTATTGTGACTCGCTATGGAGCCGACCGCTCGGCGAGTGATTGACGAGCGTGCTGAAGCGGGGCAGCTCCTGGCGAGTCGCGACGGACTTCCTGGCGAGGCTGTTTGGACGACGCAGAGCCCCCTCCGGCGAGCACATGATCTTCAGACGATGACCTGTACGTTACCCATGGGAGCTCACCCCGGACTTGAGTCGCGAGAAGCTCAACGTCGGACTTTCACCTCGCGCCACGAGCTGAGTCCTTCATGGGATTCCGCACGGGATAAGAATCCGAGAAACTCAATCCTCCAACATGGCTAAAACAATCATGAAAAGAAGCTTACGACTTGCCGCGCTAGTCAGGAGTTTTGAAGGCATCGTCAAATGAGCTAAAATCTCACTCGACGCTAATCAACGCAGGGAAAGCGATGATGCGGAGACGATGGGGAGGCCGGTTCCGCGCCCTGCAGGGCAAGCGAAGAAGGTGCGAGCAACGTGTTTACAGGCTTCTGCACACCAGATGAGCTCACCATCCCATGATCCTTGGGTTGAGCCCCCCCGCTTCTGCGCCATGGAAAGCCCTACCCGTCTCGGGACGCGCACTATACAAGCCTCATATTAGGCCTGCAATCTAGACCGGGAACCGATGAGGCAATGTTCGGCTAAATGCTGTTAAGCATCATCACAGGTAAAGTTCGTCCCAGTTGTTAAGCAGGCGGACATGAAACACCAGTATCTCGATACTTGGGCTACATCAGTTCTAGCCCCGTCGTTTACTAAGCGCGATTTTCCGCGCCCGTCAGTTTTGCCGAACCCGATCACGGTATATGTTGTCGGGTCGGATCAAGCTGGTGTGGTGTGGTGTTGTGACTCGGGAAGATGGTGTCGACGTGCGGGGACGGAATATGGCTCTTTCGGCAAGCCTTCTCTCAGCTCGAGGACTACTGCGGTTGCAAGCCAAGGTTTTACGACCTGTTCAGGTTCTTGTGGCTTGAGCTGTTCCTACTAGTACTTTCTCTCGCTAGTGCTATTAAGCGATTTTCCAGCTATTTAAAGGTATCTATAAGTGGATTTCTATCCCTATCATACTAGTGCTGGGGATTAAAAATACCCAGCACACATAGTAAAATCACCCTATAGAATCTGTCTGGAAGCTAGGACAATGCTCCCTGTTTCCTAGAATTCTTGTTTGTTTACCTCGTCTACGAGATGTTTCGCGTCGACCTTGTGGCTGAACATGGCGTGGTGGTAAAAGGCACCAGAACCTTCTGCCAAAGGGCAAGATCCGATGTATCTCGGCATCCGATGTGGAATTTGACCCGAGAGTATAAGCAGGTAAAAAAGAAAAAGAGGAAAAAAAGGTCTTGGCATCAGAGTTCAGCCCAAAACACATATGCGGCTAAACTTTCTTCGTCTAGAATCCACCAAAAGCTTGCCACTTGTCAACGAATCTGACTGTGTGGTGTGGGACACCAAAGGATCTGTATTCAGGAATGATCGAAACGCGCTCAAACCATCGCAGCCGGAGACTCAACGGTGTTTCTAGCCGTCCATCGAGTGGGAGGCATGTGCCCGGCGATACGAGATGATTCCTCTCAAGTGGCCATCACCGAACTCAACGAAACAGTTGTCTATAAATCAACTTGGACCTCCCTCCCATCAAGCTTAATTTTCCCCTGTTTTATGCCATCGAGTTACGCATATTATTCTCCTGCTAAATTAATTCTTTCACACAATCTCAACTTCTAATTGCTCAAGATCCTACATAATGCGCTTCTCTCAGCTCATCGCCTCCTTTTTCCTCTTCTTTGCTTTCGCAAGCGCTCTGCCTTTGCCAGTGCCTGTGGAATTCGACGCTCTTGATGGGTACGATGTCCTAGAAACGCGAGCTGGCAACAAGGGAGGTAACTCCAAGGGGGGCGGTAACTCGAACGCGGCGAAGAAGACAGCCAACGGCATCGACAAGAACATCAACATCCAAAATAAGGAGTCGAAGGACGCCAACAGGTTGAAGAAGTCCGAAGGCACAAAGAACTTTGGCAAGGATAAATCCCAGCTCCAATCCGATATCAAGGCTGGGCAGAGGCAGCGAGAACAGAACCAAAAGACCGCTCCCAAAGGCAACAAGGAACTAAACGATGGCCTTAAGAAAGTACGTAACAGCCAAAGCAGCCGATCCAGAAGAGTCTGCATGCTGATTGTCTACTTCCAGGTCCAAGGTGCGCAGGCAAAGGAGTCGAAGCAAGCCGCCAGTCTGAAGGGCGACAACTCCAAGAAAGACAAGGCAACCCTGAACCAGCTGTCTGGCGAGTTCAAGGATGGCAAGAAGCAGAACGAGAAGAACAAGCAGGCTGTAAGTGCTCAACAATTACTGATTTCAGCGTAAGCCACTGACATGCAATTGTAGGCGCTGAATGGAGGAAACAACAGGGGCAAGAAGGGAGCCAAATAGTCGCAAACAAACAAGTGTTAGACTTCGAGGGGTCTCTCCAGAAGAGCTTACTAAATGTTGTAATGCTAGTTGTTATGATATACACAGAAGACAAATGGTTCAATGATGAAGAGACACTGTGTCCACGGATTGAGAGCTGGTGATGAAGAAGTTGCAGAAAAAAAGGCAGGACCTGTTGCTAGAATCATATGACGCTTGTGTGAAAAGCTGAAGAGCCCCGCGTCGTATAATACCAGCAGCTGAATTGCAAGCTCTGTTACGCCCACTGCACCGTCTTCCCTTCAATATATAACTGATCCGCTGCGCTGCTATGTGCCTTAGACTCCGCCGAGGTCATTTCCTCATTACAAGGTGCACGTACTTTAGCAGCCACGTATGGGCGGAGAGCTCTCTACGATACAGCTTCTAAGCCGAAATCAATAAGTTATCTAGGTAGACTACTAACTGCAATCTTCCAGGGTGGCTAAAGGAATTAGTTCAAGCGACGAATCCTGCTACATCCATCCCTTGAATACAGCGACCTTCCCCTCATCCTTTTCTTTCCCTTTTTTTTTTTTTTTTTTTTTTTTTTTTTTTGAGTGTTCTTTCTCTCGGAGACCTAGCTTTTGTCGAAAAAGCTTTAAGACCTCCCTTTGGGTTTGCTGAAGTTCTCTGATTAGGCGATTCATTCTCTCCATCGCTACACGCCCATTCAGAAACTTCTCGTCTGAAGCCTGCATTCTAGTGTCGATGAAAGCTTTCTTGGCTACTAGCTGGCATAGCTCTTCCTCAATCTCCCCGAAGCTCTTCGTAGGGGCGTTATCATTCGAAATGGCTTCCCACGCGAGATCCATTTCAGTCTTCAGTGCTAAAATGCCTATCTCGACCTCCGCCTTCTGTTGCTTCGACGCCTCGGGTCGCTGCGCATAGGCAGAAGCTAGGTCTTCGAAATCGGGTACGTTTAATTCGAGGTTCTGGGCAGAGAGGCGAAGCGTGGCGGGCGATAACATGGAATCCACGTGGCTGAGGTTCACAGCCAGTCCTAGTACACGCTGATGAAGAAGCTCATTCTCCATCGTCATCCATGCATGATCTCCAATATTGAAATCGTCTGCACCGGTGCGAGGGGTGAGTAAGTAGCCATCGTCACTATGCGCACCGAGCTCACCATCGCCCACATCGAGGTGCGCTAATTCCACGACGAGGCAAAGGCTTACGTGCTAGGTTGCCGACGTTGTTAGGGGAACTGCTGAGGTCAGCTCTGAGTGAAGAATGTGCGTCGTCAGCTATATCATATGCGTCAACGTCGTGCTCGGAAAGGGTCGTCGAGTTCTCGAGTGGATGAGCAACCCTTGAGCCAGTGTAAGAGTTCGAATCTATGGTCTGAGCTTGAGGTTGGAAGGCCGGTATCTCTGGAACTGGCCCAGTAGGAAAACCGGCACTGATCAGTGGATTTTGAGAAGCCGCCGAGGAGCCGTTGATCGAGGGGCAGGATAGGACTATGGGAACGTCCATCGTTAGTGAACGAAAATGAGTTCTTGGCGATGGCAGTGAACCCGACTTGAGCAACACTGATAGAGGTCTGCTCAATCGCGACTTTATTGCCAGGCTTATGGTGCTTATTCCTCGCCGAGGACGGCCTCGGTTTCTTGACTCCACGGAGATCTGGTGTGAAGTCTGTCGCGCGATCCCATCGTTTGAACAACCACCAAATGAGGGAAATCGTAGCTCAGAAAATTCATATGAACCTAGGAATCTGTCGATTCCAATGAAATGAACACCAATCGGCGGCCAGGTTGGTAGCAGTTGCTCGAAGGAGAAGCTCCGGGAAGAAGAAGAAAGAGAGCGAGAGAGAAAGAGGAACGTTGGGAGGGACGGGCTGGTGGGCAAAAGAGTAACTGCAGAAGATTGTCTTGTAGAAATAGAGGTAAGGAAGCAGCGAGCGACTGATCTTCTCCTTCCCTTTCGGATGTTTTCTGCCACAAAAGTGTTCACCAAAATAAGGATCACAATCATTACGTTATTGCTTATTATGCCAAAGACTTTCATTACAAAGTTCTAATCGAGAATGTACAGAAAGAAAGAGAATAGAAAGATAGAAGAACAGGCCAGAGAGGACTCTGGGGAGATATCCTGCAAACCCGGACACAGAGGCACAGCTCCCGACGGCCGGCACATTCCTGTGGCTGATGCAATCAGTTCATGGCCGTTGACAGTTCAAGAGCAAAAATATAAGCGCGATTCCTAGGCCTGAACTTCTCCTGGCTCCAGCAGTAGGAAAAGCACGGTCAACATCCCGTCTTGTCCAACGACACCCTAGCTGTCTAAGGATGGCCGAGGTTCTCGAAGCACGCGGGTGATGCATCTCCTCGCTTTTGGTCGACCTTACTTAAGGTGGTAACAATCGCCCAGATGCCTCATCTGCGTGGCCAGCCTCAGTCATGGCATTGCAAAACTCTCCGACTAAGCTTTGGACCCCAACATGGCCCAAGGGCTTCTTCTCGAAAGGCTAGGCGCAGAGCAAACGGATCTGGTTCCAAGATCTACGCTACGCTATGAGGACCGGGTGGAGGTAGCGACTCTCATCCTGGGTCCGTATCTGTCTCTTGCAATCGGCCTGCCAGTGCCGAGCTCGCCATGGATGGTGAATGAAGCTGTGGCGGTACTTCATAAGTTGAAGTTCTGCTGGTCTGGATGACTTGGCTACCCACTTGCAGCTGATAGTTTTCATGCGTTTCTCTCAGCAGGTATTTCAGGAAGCCAGTCCGAAATAGGCCGATGGCTGCGGACTCCCGTACAAACCAGGCTGGCTACGTGAGAGGTTTCGCTGGAGCGCCGAAAGGAGAGGCCAGAGAGGTGCCAGACCGATTCGTGGCGCGGACAATTGAGGAACGTGTATGAGCTGGAGAGACGGAGCGATGAAAGGCTGTGACTGCAGTTGAGGGTTGAAACCCATGAAGCCATGCTGGAGATGTGCTGCAGCCCATTGTTGCGACAAAAGCTGCGGCTGTATGTTTGAAAACACGGGGCTCGGCAAGTTGGTACCCATTCCGAACTTGACTGGTGATTCGGGTACTGCAGGTGCCAGCATGATAGGCTGATAAGTTATGCTTTGGTCGTAGACGAGGTCGTTATTGTTGCTCCAGTCGGCGCCAGATCCCCAGCACTCATCCTGCAAGGTCGGCAGGCGGGTTGAAGAATGACACATGTCTTCATCGGAAAGAGAAAATACCGACGAGAACGGTGAGCTCAATCCTTCAGAAGCACTGGAAGAGACTGCTGTCGGGCTCCAAACGTCGCGGTATGAAATTGGCGTCGAGGTCGTTGTGGGCGGAGACGGCACAAAGTAGTCGTCGAACTCATGGTTTTCGTCGATGGGCGAGTAAGGCGAGCTTGGGAATTGAAACACAGCTTTGAGAAGCGATTCGCCCAAGAGCGAGATGGCAACTTGGCTTGTCTCGGAGTTTGACAATTCGGAGCCGGGCAGATCGGCGTCGAGGGCTAGGCCGACGTCGAAATCGAAACCCAGTTTGAGTTCGGATGTGGCTCCGACAGGTACGGAGGTGGAGATGAAGGGAGAAGCGAGACGGGGGATCGACACAGGCGGGCTGAAGGCCGGCGCTGTGGGGTTGAACACCGGAGACATTTTTTCGAATCTTTTGATTCGTGAGTGAACGCGAATGATGGTGAGTGACGAGGCTTGGTGCGATGGTGAGAGCTTTTCGGGGGGCTTCACAGCTAGATAAGTGGGATCGGGTCCGCAGAGGACAGCAATAGCCGCACCGGGGACTTTTTTTTAATGAAAATCAATGCATCGCGGGACGAGCTGGTGGCCCCCTTTATGCCATGTTGCCCGGCAGGTCGCGGGGGAGGTTAAATGTCAAGATAACGCCAGGTAGGGCGGTCTTGTTGGTCGGACGCGCTGGCAGGTGCGTGATCCCTGAAGCCTGCAGAGGGTTATTTTCCCTCATCCTCTGAACCTCTGCAGTGGGCGGGAAATTGGGACGGCCGTCGATTGGATCGAACCGGCGCTGGCCTCCTGGTTTTAGCCGCCGACGTAACCAATAGATGATACCCCACGGGCCAACCTCCGGATCCTTCAAGACCGACCTGCCTCGATGTGGCCGGGTTTCGTCCCTTCTCAGTCGGTTCGCGACACTCGTGCACGGGGATAGGTTGCCTTCCGTCGCGGAGATGCGACGGCGGAGCTGCTCCTCGCTGAGCCTCTGGCCCCACGCGCCCTGACACTACGCACTACGGACCGTTCATTCGGTCTTGCTCGTTCGCCAGCGGGGTTTGTTGGCCAATGGTCAACGACGATGCGGCCAGCCCAAGACCCGGTCGTCTGCCGCCGTTTTTTGTCTCCCCGCGTTTGTTCACGGTGTTCGTGTCTGCATTCAAACAGAAGCTCTAGGCGGCTACCAAAGCTGGCCTTTACTGTTTCTGCGAGCTCCCTTCTCGGGTTCGATTTGCCGCTCGTATGGTGTTCGTCTCTTCGCTGGAAACTCTCCGCGTACTTTCGGCCGTAAGACGATGGGATCATACACTTCGTCCGATTGAGTTGGACTCGTCCTTACGATAGTGTGGGAGCCCCTGACGCTAGCCCTGAAATGGCTAGCTGAGGCGCTGCCGGGAAACCTTGAGCGGATTGGCCGGCACCAGACCGAAAACAGCGGGATATCCCGTGTAGAAGTAGCGGAAAACCTAATAATCCGTCCGTCGTCCGAGCGGCTGGGGTCCCCGTGTGGGTCCACTGGTGCCTGAGTCCGCGGAGACTTCCCCGAATTTTGCCATCCTTGTCAGCAGCATCACTTCACTATTGCTGAAACGCATTGGAATACCTGTGAACAACTGTCCTCACGTTAGTTTCGCTTGCGGAAATTGCTGTAGTACATAGGCTTTCGAATAATAATACAGAGGTTCTGGCTGCGGGCGATTATAACGGCGTGGAAAACTATAAGCGGGAAGCGTGCCGCGGCGCCGGAATTCGGTTCCATCGCCAATCATCATGCATGCCATCACATCGCCGTAGCTCATCGCTTCGGGTCGCAAGAATGGTCGTCCAAGAGCCGCCCTCCCGAAGTTGGCTCAGTGGTATCACCCGGAACGCTGATCTCATCGTCGGGGTCAGAATACCGTAGGGGGTAACAGTCAGCCATGATTACAGACCCACCTCGCCGGGAGCGCCGGGCAGATGCCCCGCTCCACCGAATACACGGTCTGCGATCGTACACCAAGAAGACTTCAGCAAGTCAGCTTGCGCGTTGCTTTCCAGCACGCGGGGGGTTTCGGCGCTACTGCGGCTATCAGATGCAATCATCTCGTCCCATGGAAGTGGGGTAATGAGATAAGGTTGATCGACCTTGGGTCTCTCAAAGCCGATGCTGATGCTACAAAAAGCGTTCATCAACCGAACGGCATGACTGTTTGAATCAATCTCAGAAGAACTCACACGCTTTCTTGTCTCGGAAAAACGCGACATTCTGTGGACTAGACGCTTTTCTCTTCGTTGCAACATCTATGGCCCGTACAGCTTCTGCGGTAAGGAAGTCGAGTATGTCTCCTACCATTCGCACCATCGACCTCCAGAACACATCAAAAGCCTACTTTGCGCCGGCAACAGTAGCGTCGACAAGCAAGCTTATCCACGTTGCTGGCCAACCCGGATCTACATTGGATGGCCACGTGCCTGACGACTACGAGTCTCAGATTCACCTGGCCCTTTTCAACTTACGCAAGATTATCATTGTCGCAGGCGCATCCGTAAAAGACATTGCGAAAATCACTCTCTACATCGTCGATTATAGCAACACAGGTCGCAAGCACGTGCGTCACGTCGAGCGATTCCTCGCTGGTCATCGACCAGCCATCACCCTCGTACCAGTTCCCATGCTGGCGGTGCCAACATGGAAGTTCGAGATCGACGCCGTGGTTGCAGTCCCCGAGGCTCCATCACCTGCGTCTAGCACTGTATCTGAGGATGCACACGAGTCAGTGGACGTCGTCGTCATTGGTGCTGGTCTGGCTGGTCTGACCTCAGCCCGCACAGTCATCAACGGCGGCTTGTCCTGCGTCGTGCTCGAGGCGCGTGATCGGGTCGGTGGGAAGACTTGGAGTGAGCCATTGCAGAAGGACCAGCCCGGCGTGGTAGACCTGGGTGCGGCATGGATCAACGACACGAATCAACACAAGATGTTCGCTTTGGCCAAGGAATACGGAGCCGAGTTGATCGAACAAAACACCAGCGGAAACGTCGTGATGCAAGGTTTTGATGGAAAGTGTTGCCCGTTTCCGTACGGTGAACTTCCTCTTGTAAGTGCTTATCCTGTGGGTTTCACGCCTCGTACCCTTATTAACCTACCTGTCTAGTTCGATGAAGCCACCCGTCACAGACTGGCCGCCGTGCGTGACATTGTTGAAGCCGACTGCCAAGCTGTTGATGCATGGAAACCAGCAAACACCGGCTTGGATAGTCTCACTTTTGACGCATACCTACGATCCCGAGGTGCCGGCGCCACGGCTCTGGCCACTGCCAACATATGGACACGAGCTATGCTGGGCCAAGAAGCGACCGACATCTCAGCCTTATTCTTTCTCAACTACTGCAAGTCCGGTGGCGGGCTTTTACAGATGCGATCCGATCGCAAGGGTGGAGGCCAGCACCTTCGCGTCCGACAGGGCACGCAGCTCTTTTCCAAGGGGCTGGCTGCCTCACTACCTGAAGGAACAGTTCGTCTCCGTCAACCCGTCCGGGCGGTTGTGTCTGAAAGCAACCAGCGCTTGCGAGTACAGACCGATCAAAATGTTTTTGTGGCGCAGAAAGTCATCTCTACCTTGCCTGGCCCGGTTCTCAAGACCATTGCTTTCGACCCGCCTTTGCCGCCCGCTAAACAGGCCTGGATCCAATCCCTGACTTACGGCTATTACACCAAGGCAATGATGGAGTTCAAGTGCCCATTCTGGGTCGAAGGAGGTTTCTGCGGCCTTGCACAATCGTTTGTGGGGCCTGCGAGCGTCATTCGCGATACCAGCATCCCAGTCGACAGCAAACACGTGCTCACTTGCTTCTTGGCCGGGGAAGCTGGCAAGGCTTGGTCCGCACTG
Source organism: Colletotrichum sansevieriae (assembly GCA_026260285.1). Lineage (NCBI taxonomy): Eukaryota > Fungi > Ascomycota > Sordariomycetes > Glomerellales > Glomerellaceae > Colletotrichum > Colletotrichum sansevieriae. Next base: position 15,806 of record JAOQIF010000204.1, on the reverse strand, counting down.
AGCAAGAGAGACAGGGAACGCAAGCTGCTCGATCAGCTGGCACAATTGTTTGGGTGCGAGGACATCCACAGCCAGTTTGTTCGATTGTCTACGTACGAGTGGGTCCAAGACGAATGGTCCGGCTGGGGGTGCCCTTGCGCAGCCCTCGCCCCTGGGGTTCTCGATGCTCTTGGTGGCGACACCCTTCGACAGCCGTGCGGCGACTTGCACTTCGCCGGAACCGAGACTGCGGGAGAGTGGAAAGGATACATGGAGGGCGCGGTTCGGAGTGGCGAGCGTGCGGCAACGGAGGTCATCGAGGCACTGTCTCGTCAAGCCGGGGCAGCTCGGCTCTAGTATAGGAATGGCCATCTAATAGAAAATCCTGAGCCAGAATGTGTAACTGCCCCAAAGCCTCATATGGGCTCCTCTCCGAGTTGATAGCAGTAGGTGTACAGGCGTGTACGCAGACCTGGATGTTGTCTTTTTTTGCATTCAGATCCTCGGGTACTTGCCATCTGCAGATAGGGTTGATTCGATAACAATAAGAACATACAGGATACTGCAGGAGAAATTTCTTCTTCCTGGGATACTAGGCATGATGAGGTCAAAAAAGAGATATAAACGCACCTCTTTCGACATGTCAGGCAACACCTTCGCTATCTGGTGATTGAGCGACTCTCCATTCTTCTTTTGAATGTGAGGATGATCGAAGGTTTCCCTCTATGAACAGCTTTCTGGGCTTAACTTGGCACTAGAGAACATGGATTGTCTACCCGATCATTGCTTAGAGGTTGGAGGTGATGTACGTAGCTGATTGCTATGATGCCGATGATCAGGAGGGATGCTTCGAGCTCTTGTCTTCAAAGCCCAACGGACGCGGCCAGCGTCGGGATTGCGACTTCAAAGCAGTTGCGACTGAAGCTATGACTTCCTCTCGTCAAAAACTTTTCGGCGGATGACGCGTGGTGGAATACGACTAAGGATACAAAGATTCGTGGCTTCCTGGTGCACCTTATCATACAGTTTCCCTTGACAGAGGATCCAGCTACGCTGCGATTGCCCGAAAGCGAAGTGACGGGCTTTCGTGCAGCTATAGTGGACCACGCTCCCAGGAAACGACCAAACATAGCCCTTACGCTTCGAATACGCTTCTAATATACTCCATCGTTGGTTGCCGTCAGGGAGTAAATCCTTGGCCGTTCACTCCACAACACCGCCAACCACGTCAGCTTGGAGGTCCTTTCGCATTGATGCACCGTCTGCTCTTAGATGGGCGTCCTCGGTTCCACAAGTGGCACTGAGATCAGGATCACCCTTGCCTGCCCTACCCAGCTTCTCTTCCGTCAGCCAGCGTGTTATGCTCGTCCTGGCCTTTCCTTCATCGCAGGATGCCATGTAATCCATTACTGTGAGCCCCATATTATCCTCGTACTCCATGTCTCTTTTCCTCAGCAGCCCGCTTGATACTAGCCACTCTAACATCGACGATTGCCCATTCGCGGCCATCATCATCAACCCCGTCACCCCGTGGCAGCCCTCGGTGAAAGAAGCCCAGTTAGCACCGCAGAGAATCAAGAGTTTTGCGACATCCAAATGACCATGGGCGAGAGCCAAGTGTAATGGCGTGGCATCAGGACAGTCCTCTGCGTCGATGAGGCCATGTTTCTGCTGCAAAACCCGGAGATGACGAGAAGGACAAGCACATGCATATATTGCCGTGACCTCAAGCCCGAGCTTGCTGCGGGAGAGATGGTCTTCGAGGAGCCAATACACGGCTGCAAAGTTTCCTGATGAAGCGGCGACGTGAAGAGCGGTGATGCGACCGGAAGACAGTGGCTCGTCAATTTCGCGGGCCCAGGGCCAGTGCGATCGACAAGTATCGCCAGGGAGGTGAAAAGTCGCCCATAGGTGCAGTGGTCGTAGGGCAAGCACTCTTTCAAGCACCGGAAGACCAAAAGCTGGGTCGGCAGCCGCAGCCCACAGGACTATGGGCTCCGCGTATGGCTCGTTACTGTAGTTTCGGATGCGTTCTTCGGTATCGTAGTTTGTGTGGATGTTGATGCTGCTTTGAACTTCGGTATCATCTCTTTCGAGACCTCGTCGATATAAAGGTGGCCTTGCTGCATTGCAAAGATCCCGACACGTCAGAGACAGAGCGTTGAGGCTTGGTATTTCGTTGACGACATCGACTATGGCGAGCACGATTTCAAAGGGCAGACCCGGTATAGGTGACGGCATCTCCATATCGAACGTTGGAGCGTATTCCAATGCTCCTGTTGATAAAAGTTGAACCAGGATTCAAAAGGCCATCCGCAGGGGTTGAGGAAATCTGGCTGATGCGTCGGGGCAAAGCTTCGGGAAATCGAGTAAATGGGCAGCGACAATTTGAGAAAAATGACGCTCGAAACGGATTCAATGTCTCCTATTTAAAACAGCAATCGGGTAACTCGATTCAAAAATTGGGATTCGAAACGAAACGTGAGAAACTTCGATGGGGCGGCGTTGTCGACCGTTCGCAACGGCGCCAGCCGGGCGTTTGGGGCGCGGAACTTTGCAAGCCACTTCGCAGTGACGTGGACTCAGGTGAGCTTATGTGGGAGCCAGGGACTTGAGAGAAGAGACATTTGCCGCCGGATCTCGCTGAATGAAGGGGGCTGCGAACGCCGACACTTGCTGTCTGTGGTTAGGCCAGCTGTTGGTTCGGCCAGAAAGCCACCCACATCACGGGGAGGCGCTGATAGTGCGCGGTGCCGAGGTGGAAGTGGCGGGATGATGCAATCTCCAGAGAAGGACCAGAGTTAGAGCCCGTTCTGTTTGAAAACTAATGCCGTGAGGCAATCTTGTGGAAATGACCATGGATCGAGAATGGACTGGGAAAGAGAGTGGGGTTGGTGATCTCTCCCGAATCCGGGTAATCTTCGGGTCTTGTCCAACTTCACCAGCCCGCGCACAACATCAGCCTCGACTGCATGTGTACCGTGTAACCTAACTGACTTTTAGCAAAGACTATGATACTTCTTCCATGTATAAGAGTATAGAATCTAGCCCCACGACTATAGCAGTAGCAGTATTTGCGAAACAGAATTCGCGAGCTTGAGCCTACCCACTTCGACGGCTTAGTGGGCGTGTTAAATCCATGTTCGGATTCGAATGCCGCATCACGAATTCAAAAATGTGGACACTTTGGGGATCGAACCCAAGACCTTCCCTTTGCGAAAGGGATGTCATACCCCTAGACCAAGCGCCCTGTTGTGAGAGTCGATCAGAAGGTGAGGTGAAGAGCTCCTGCTGCTCGGCGTGCTCGTGCGGGAGGCAGTCGTTCCTTCCTTCAGTGGTTTAAGAAGTTGGAAGTGGGCCTTCTTCAGGAGAGATGACGCTGAGACAGACTTCTTGGTCCGCTGATGGTGTAGAACTCGATTCCTGCCCAGTCCAGGGAGCTCTACGATGCGAACCTTCGCGCTTCATTGCGCACGTCACGACAGCAATGGGAAAAAAGATGGATTCGGGATGCTTTCCAATTGAGACTCGGCCTGGCTCTCGAATACTGTTCCTCTTCAAGTCCACTTATCGATAGGAATCAGGAACCCCAGTCGCTACAAGCGCTCAGTCCCAGGTCTTTGTTCGGTGTCCCAGATGACGATTAGTATTCACTGGGGCCATTGGGAACTTGACTTGACGGCATCCGGGATTCGACGCAAATAGTCGATCAGTATGGATGATCAAGTTATATTGAGATTATTTCTGGTATGAAAGATAAAAGTCCCGCATTGATGGAGCTCTATCCAAAGGAGATTTGAGTCATGTCTCCTTGCTGTCTTTAGCAAAATCATCCAATGCAAACTTAATCATTGTACTTAGGTTGCGTTGACAACCTTGCCAAGTAGGAAAATGCACCTGCCTACGATTGGATCGGGACGCGAAAAAGCTCATCGGTTTCGGTATCATCTACACCCATTGAATATGCCATCCCGTAAATCGACATGATTCAGCTTGAGAAAAATACTGGTGAGCTAGTCCGCACAACTTGGCGACAGCCTAGCCTGGACATTCCCTCGCACCCAAATTTCGTTTTAGGTCCAGCTTCGCCAAGGATTGCGACGTGGAAGTTGACTATCAGTGTGTTCCTTCTACAAAAGACCATTAGAGGAAAGAATGAAAGCTTGCAGGTATTTAGCTAGGACTACATTGAGCAAAGGATATCAAAGGCGAGGGTTTCCCCTAAGACTCAGATTGGTTGTAATTGAGTTTGGTGTAGGAGTGCGAGAAGGGGAGAAGAACAGACCTAAAAGAAAACTTTCGCCTCTGCCGATACTACATGTACAATGAGTGGTGAAATGCATCATCGGAAAATCTACTTCCTTTGTGGTTTCTAGTGATCTATGGATGCATTCCCATTTCGAGAGCAACGAAAGCTTAGGAGGTCTCCAAGAGATACTATACTTCACGTCTGGCTGTGATTGGAGAACTTGAACACGATTGATATTTCGTTGGCCCAAGATCTATGGTCACGTAGGAGTCCGCCACCGTTGTTCGTATCCGATTGTACGACCTTGATTTTGAGAAAATGGTAAATCACTGACGACATATGTCCAGGAGATGGATGCACCTACACATCTCAATTGAACTGGACGATTTTGAGCAATAAGAGCTCAGCGCCACACCGCCCAGTTCCAAAAGTACTCCGCATGGCGATCATCAGCGAAGGTGAGGAGATCGGGCAAGTTGCACTGGTAAATCAGGCACTTCTCTCGTGCGTGGCAATACTCGTTCATCCTTACTCCTTCATCCTTCATGGGCTGCTAGACCTTGCTTATTGCGTATCACACTGAACGTTGAAGGTAAGTTAAGCATGAGCAGAGGCGTAGTCGCAGCAGGGGGATCATACTAAAGTTCCTGGTGGTGATTTAAATGGGTCAAACACGAGCGGGAACGTCGGGGTGGATCAGGACCACTCAGACCCAAGACCCGGTATTACCGGGTAGCTGCCGCGATTTCATCGGCCCATCAGAGATATAAGGCGGTGAATCTAGACCTTTACCCCGGTCAATTACCGTCATATATGATGAATATGTGCTCGATGGTGCCACGGAATAGTAGTGAGCCGCAGTTCCGAGCTGCTTCTTGAATCCTGCGAACAATTCTGAGATGTAACCAATCAGCGCCTTCTCTCAAGTCAGGATTAATTAATGTCTGGCTGACAGGATTGCGCTAGCAGATACAACTCGGCAGAGGTGCATCAGCATGCGGGCAGTAGAGAGTCGTCGCCGACGGCTTCGGATGCTGGACGCGCGCAAACCCTGATGTATCTTGCCACGGGACAGTGCGACGATCATTGCCCGTATAGCTATAAGACAATTCGGTCGTGTCATCGTGAGAGCTGCATCGCAGTAAGCACTAGCGGTTCCCGCAAGCATAAGTGGCTTCAATCAACCACAGTCCTTTCAGTGGTGGGTAAAACCATATCCATGCACTGCAAGTACAAGTCAAGCGTATCAACCGAAGGAGAGTGCAGTCAAACTGGACCTTGAGGCAGAAAATTCCGTACACGTTGCGAAGACAATCACCAACTTCCTCAAGTGCTCATCCACATGTGTGACCAACCGGTACACCTGAAAGCTTGAATTATTACCGCAGTCTATCAATCAATTGATGTCAAGTCCCAAGTCGGGCGCTACCTTTGCACTTTGTATTGCAACATGAGGAACTCGTATGGCAACACCCGAGTTTCAAATAGTCCCGGTAACTCATGGCCAAAAGCTGTGGATACTGCCGACTTAGCACTTCAGGATGCTACCCCACTGCGCCGTTTGTTCCATGACTAATCGATCATTCCACCATTCAGTACGTGGATACGTGGGCCTTGGTTAAAGTAAGGGTTCACAGCTTGCCAACACTGAGGGATTCGTTTCCTGGGATGGAGATCCAAATGTCCTCCACAGTCATCGTGACATCGCGCGGTTCGTTCGTGTCCTGGACCGTCCCCGGGGAAGGAGACGTCTCTCTGTGAGGTCGAGGGTCTTTGCATCAACATCGGACCACGACTGACATGGCCGGGAACCAATCTTGAAATAGGTTTAGGCAGCGCTGGAGATGTATGTGATCCAGACAACAGCAGAAAACTATAAGTATTGGTCGAAGACTCCCAGCTTCTGGCGCTTCATTAGAAAAAGCATCACACCTCAATCAGCTTCTACAGACAATAAGCAACACCAAAAGCAAAATGCAGCTCCTTCAATTCGTTTCCGTCATCGCCTCTTTGGCCGCTGTCACCTCAGCCACTGGTACCGCCGGTGCACCCTGCAGCGGCGCCGGCTACGACTGCAGCGCCGACTTCAACTCCATCGTTGTGTGCAATGGCAACAGATGGGTCCTCGCCGCCCAGTGCGGTCGAGCCTGCTGCGTCTGGCCTGCTGGCGACCCCTCCCCTTGGTGCAGGTGCTAAGCAATTTACGATGCTCCCTGGTAAGGCTCTCTGGGATCAGCGCAACTCCTTCTTTTCCGGGGCTAATATGTATGATACAGCGGTGGAATCACTTGACGTGATGCTATAGAACTGAATGGAAATGAGCCTTCATGTAGCTCCAAGATAGTATGATAGATGACTTGAGTCCTTCTTGGAAAGCAGCACGAACAATACATGAATAGCATTCATTACTTCACAATACGAGACACAGGCAAGGCCAATAGGAATTGAAATGCAGAACGTTTCAACTGGGCCGAAAGTGATATACGTGAGCCATCAAATTCTACATGATGAAATTGGCCTTGACGTGGCGGCCTTGAGCTTGCGCGTCTTGGAAGTTTGAAATGAAATGAAAACGCATCAAAAACCTGGAGTATAATATAGTGATGCAAAAAGCCCATAGGTACCAAAATAGGTAGTACCCAAAATCACCCACGGGTACTCTTCGGGTACCCAAATTACCCATAGGTCTGGCCTATATTAAAAGCCTATAGGTAACGCAGCCTATAGGTTAATCTACCTATAAGTAGCCTACCTATATATAAATAACTATAAGTAGGAGTTATAAATTAATCTTAAAGATCCTATTAAAAGTAAGGTATATTTAGTATAAACTATTAGTTTATAATAGTTAATATAAAATTTATAAACTATTTATATTAGAAGATAAATAGAACTAGGATAGCTATAAAAAGATTCCTATAAGTCCTTTAAATATAAAGCATATTCTAAGTTATATAGAAGTAAGTAAAATCTTAAATTTAATTGCTATTAGAACTAGAGGAGATATAGTAGGAATATTACTAGGTAGTCCTCCTTCGCTTCTAATCTTAAGTCCTAGACCTAGTATCTGAGGATATACTAGATAGTTCCTAAGATATAAGAGGTATAGGGGAATAGCTAAAGTGAGAGAGTTAACTTAAGAGCTATTATTTCTAAGTACTTAATAAGTTATATAAATACTTATTAGTAGAACTATTATTATTATTATTATTAGAAATAGCTTAACTTAGCTTAAGAATAGGTAAGCGAGGTCTATCTCCTTTAAAAGTAATAGAGATATTTATTATCTTATAAATAACTATTAGATAGTTTCTAATCTATTCCTTCTCTAAGAGAGTAGAGTATTAAAAAGATTCTCTAATAATATAAAGCTATTCCCTAGTAGCTTCTATAGTATTATTATTAAAAGCTTCCTTAAGTATTATCTAAGCTAACTAGGTTTTATATTACTAGGTAATCTTAATACTTAAGATCTTAAAGATAGTCTTAGCTAAAAGGTTAAAGCGAGAGTAGTAATAGATAAAGCAAGCTAGGCTAAAGGAGCGTTTAAGGGGGATAGATATTAGTTAAATATATAAGTAATCCCGAGCTATCTAGTAAATACTATAGAATTAAGGATAGCTACTTTCTAAATAAGCTTAGAATTCTTATATAATTTCTATAGGATATATAACTAAATATATTAGATATATAAATACTTAGTATAAAATATAATATCTTACCTATATTGAGAAAGTTATTATAAATAGCCCTAGCTTGCTAATATATTAATATATTTCCCTATTCTAAGTTAATAAGAGGGATTACTATAAGGGATTACTATAAATCCTTTTCTCTTTAGACTATAGGATATTAAGCTATAGAGCGTATATCTTAGGCCTTAGGTTAGAAGTTAATAGGAGTCCTATTATTATAGGTCTGAATAATATTCCCTTATATATAGATTAATAAATACCTATTATACCCGAGTTTATAAAGTAGTTAAAAAAGGGAGATCCTTAAAGTAATTTATAAAGTTGAATTCGGTATCCTAGGTACTTAAGACCGAGGTACTAGGTTTAGGGGTAAGTAAAGTAGTAATATTATAGATATTAAAGGAATCTTTAGAAACTATCTTCTTAATATATATTAATAGCTTCTCTTATCCCTTTTTAGTAGCTTATAGAAGGTTCGTAACCTATAAACCGCTTAAACCTGAAGCTTTCTCCTTAAGTATAATAGTATAAATATATAAGTAAATTATTATAACTTATAATAGGGTAAATATATAACTAGGGGTTAGACCGTTTTAGTAGCTAAGAAGGTTAGTGAATAGTAGGAAGGGACTAAGGATATTAATAAGAATTTTAAGTACTTCCTAGTCTTTCTCACTAAAGGAATACTGGAATACTGATTAGAATAAGGGTGTTTTTCAAACTAAGCGATAATTATTAATTTTAGCTCTCTTATACGGATATATATAAGTATAGTAGAGTTCTATCTTATTTATATATCTTATAAGAAGCGAAGTAGCTTCTTTAACTTATAAGTAGATACTTAGAGGTTAAGGAATTCTTATATTCTTAGAGTAGAAAGTTTTAGAGAGATTACTAATTATTATATCTATAATCTTATTAATATATATCTATTAATAAGAGCTTAAAATTTATATCTACCTTTTGAATAAGATATATAAAGAAGATAGAAGAATATTTATTATTTTTATTATTAGGGTCTTCCTCGTTATTAGAAGCTTCTTTATTAATAGAGTCTTCCTTATTATTAGGGGTTTCTTTATAATTAGAGTCTTCCTTATTATTAGAGTCTTCCTTATCCTTAGGCTATATTTTAGAGGGTCGAGATTCTGGAGATATATCTTTTATATCTACCTTAAGGGTTATAAGAATTACCTTAATAATAAGGTTAAAGATATATACTAAATAGCGAATATAATATACTAGCTAGACTAGCGATACTAAATCCTTAGCAAGTTCCTTAGCTAGGATTTTAGGTTTATAATTATTTACTAAGATAGTCCGGAAAGTAATTGCATTTTAGGTTTTTTAATATATTACTTTTAGGAGTTATATAATAGCTTTTCCTTGCTTTAGTGCTATATATCCACGATTTATATTAATAGTACCTAGAAGGATTTTCTATAACCTCTATTACTTATTAATATAGTAATAAAGAATGCTAAATAAGGCATACTTTAGACCGGGGGTATTCTAAATATTAATTATAAGGGAGATTTAAGTATTAGGAGGAATTAACTAGATAGCTGCTTGCTAAATACGTTAGGCTTCCTTAGATACTATCGGAATAACTATCCTGCGCAGGTAATCGTACCAGAAAGATAGGGTTCTTCCGTAATACTATAGTTATTCGTAATATCTATCTATCGTAGGTTTAGTGGTTATAATAGCTATATAGGCCGTCCTTGTATATAGGGTCCTAGCCCTCCTATTAGTTGAATCGGCGCAATGGGTAGGTCCGATCGGCCCGACGTAGCGCTAGTTAGGTCAGCGATAAACCGCTAACTAGGCTTCTAATACTAGCAGTCTTTTATTACTGCTAGTGCCTACCCCATAATAGCCCATATTCATCGAGATAACTACTAAATAGTACTACTTATAAAAGGGGCTTAAATAGCCTAATAACCGCAGTTTTTTACACGTCTCATCATTATCCCCCGATATGCTATATATCCCCGGTTTTACCGCACGCAGGGCCCCGGCTACGGGCTGGGATCCCAGCTACTATCGGATAACCCACCCCTCTATCTATATCGTCGCCTTATTATTATTAATAAGCTATTAGAGGGCTTTATTCAGCATTAACTTCATAAGTCCATCGGCTAGGTTATTATCGCTATAGATCTAGCGGATCTCCGCGATCTCATAGCGTTTATACGACTACTATAGCGCTATTATATCGATCATAAGGCGCTTTTCTTTTGTTATACCTAGCTTAACGAGGCACTCGTATAGCAAATACGAGTCGGTATAAATAATAGTTAATATCGATAGTAGATCTAGTTAATTAGAGACCTTTTAGAGGGTTATTACGATCGCATAGGCTATATCGATACTAGCAACTATGCCGTAGATCTCCGAGGCTAGTATGCTATAAGTAACGCGTTTTAACTTCGTTAAGCTATAGTAGATGACGTTACTATTAATTTCGAACGTATTAATAACCTCATTATTATTAGTCTTATTAGCTAGTATGATAATAAAACCCAGTTGCAACGAGAGGTTATTATTATTAGCAAAAGATCTGTTAATAAAAACAAATAGTTTCGCAGTAGCGAGGTTAAGCGGGATGAAACTAAGGCCTCTATCGAGGGATCGCGACTACTAGAGTATTCGCTAGTTAAGGGTTCTAACATCATTATCTATAGGGTTTTGCTATTATATAGCAACGGATAGGTTAAAACAGGCCTCGGGTTAGCAAATTAATACGATATATACGCTACGGGCGCGTTATTTAATATATTACTGCTTTCGGACGGCTTCGTTAGCAGAGGGGTCGATAGGGCGCAACTTAAGCCCTTAGTCCTTTTAGCGAAGGGTGAGGGTATTGCTATTATTAATCGTCACGATCCTATTATTAAATACGAGGGGGTTATCGATAGCGAGGATCTACTTAGGTTTAGCTAAAAAGCCGGCTTTAGTTAATTCAGCCTCCTCAAGGGCGGAAAAAGCGTTATTTAACAAGCCTAACGTATTATTAGTTTGCATACCTATAATAGCGAAAGATAGGTTATTTTTTAATGATATAAGCAAGTAGGGGTTAAACGACGAAGTCTCTATCTCGAGCCTCTCTTTATAGTAGTAGCTATATATAGCCTACTAATAGGTGCCAGCCTCGGCGATGCTATAGAGGGGTTTTATAACCTCTATAATAGTATTATCGGGGTATTTATACTATATTTAGGCAGGGATTTTAGCGAGGATAGGGCGGGCGAGATAGGTAGCGGACTAGATATAAGCTTAGGTGATATCGCGGATCTAAAGGGTTTTGCTATTAGCTAATAATAATAGGGCGATTATAAGGATTAGTCGTTAACTAGCTCTTTGGATCGTAAGGGCCTAGGTTAAAATAGCCTCTTTACTATCATTAGTATAGCCCTGAATAACGAGTCTCGACTTCTCATAGGGCTAGGTTATCTTACCCTTAACCTCGTTAACGATATAGGAGCGGAAAATCTAGATCCTACTATAGCGGGTAGGGTTATACCTAACGAAGTTAAATATGCCTCGTTTAATAAGGGATTCGATCTCTTATTAGATTAACTACTCAAACGGCTCTCTAGGGGTTATAATTACGCCGTCGTTATATAACTTAATAGCAAGGTTATAGTCGGATTGCTCTTTAGCAGATAAGAAGGTCTCGTTAGTAGTAGTAACGTCCGTTTCAGCGAGGAGTATAGTTAAAGTCGGACCTAGCGCCGGGTTATAGCAGGGCTATCCTTAGCGCTATAATAGGGTAGGAGCTTCGCTATTAGTAATAATAATTATATCGTGGACTCCCTTAGTTACCCTATAGGGGTTTATAATCCTATTGTTATTACTATCAGGTTCTATTAGCAGGTCGGTCGACCGGTAATAAGGTTTAATAATAATCGACTAGAAGGATTTCAGCCCGTTAAGCAGTTAAACTACGTATTTATAGCTATTATTAGAGATAAGCTAGTAAGGGCCCTTCTAGCCGTCTTTTTCACGCTATACTCTAACCTCCGACTAGAGAGGTAGGCTTAATATAGGCTTAGTTATAGGGCCGTTTCAGGCTGCAATAGCCTCATTAACTTAATAACTAGCATAGAATTAGCAGATCTTATTAGTAGCCTTCTATATAGCTTAGGCGTATTATATAATCGATAGCAAGGGCGCTAAATTATCCATTAGGTGCGGGTAGGCTCCGAATACTAGCAGGGTTAGTACTAGGCCGTCGGGCCTAGCGATATTATTAATAGCTTTTATAGCTATTTAGAGGGCGACGTTGGGGTTAGTAGAGGGATCTTCCGCCCGGATAATCTTATAGGCCTAGTATAATAGCTTATAGTATTATTTAACCTTCCCGATGCTATTATAAGCCTTAACTAGGACCTCTTTTATAGAGATCGCTATCTTTCGCGCAGATTACCGAAATTTAGTAGATCAAAAGGAGGTATTAGTATTAATAACTATCTAGTCGGGTAGGCCCTGGTATATATCGATCTAGTAGAGCCGAAGGGTCTACTATATAGTTTTAGTAGATATATCCTTTATAAAGCGTGCTGCGTTAAACGTAGTAGCTGTATTAATAATATAGAGGGCAGGGCGGTTACTATTAAGATATATAACGTTAATAACGATCTCGTAGTTAAAATTGCAGTCGTCTTTTATTATAAACTTGAACCGATAGGGGCTACTGCTATAGAGTTAGTAGTAGTAGCAAAACTTTATTAACTTATCGATAACATCAATATCAACGGGATAGCTAGCATACTAGAGGACTTTATGGAGTTATTAGACAGATAAGTAACTAAAACGATAGTAGATATGGCGTAATTCGATATTAGTAAGGTTATAACTCACGACGGCCTCTTCCAGGTTAGTCATAAACTATAGGTAGCCCTATAGTCGTATAACCGGGGTCGTGAGGTCGTTATAAATAAGTTAGTTAGCGATATTATTGAATTTCACGCTAAGTCGGTCTATATTATAAAGGGATAATAAGAAGGGGGTATTCGTTAGTATCATATAGAAGGTCACGTCGCTAAAAGGAGTTATAATAACCGTTATTCCGAGGGATTCGATAGGGTTAGCGCTACCGAAGCGGATCGAGGCTACCCTAGCTATAGAGGGGTTAAGTTAGCAATTAACCCTCTTTTATAGGGCTAGGAACTGCGGGTGACCCCCGGTTGAATATCGGGCTGCGCCAGAGTCGGGGATAATCCCTCTAAATATAGTTAACAAATAACGGTTAGTAACGTATATCGCAACGGGATTATTATTTTTATTAACTAACGCGTTATAAGAGGGTTTAACGCGGTTAATCGCATAGAGGGTCGATTAGTTAGCTAAGCGGGTTATCACGTTACTACTATTAACCGCAGTAGGTTAGTTGAAACAGGTAGTAATAAGGAAGGCCTCGTTATTAGTACTATTAACCTCGTTACTATTATTATTATTAATAGATAACAACTAGTAAAAGAGGGTAATAGGGTCGTTAATAACGGAGGGGTTAGCTATAGTAGCTGCGAGGTCTTCGATACCCTCATACTACGCTAAGAACTAGTAATATTCAGCGGGGTTAGCGTTATTTTAGATATATTAGCTGCTCTTAAACTTGCTATAAGCCTTATAGCGATCGTTATTAGTATGTTTTATCGACTAATAGCCGGGTTTGCTGCAAACGTAGCACTTTTTAGCTCTTGCTGCGTTATTAAGGCTATTACTAGCTATACGGGGCCTAAAACGATTCTTTTAGCTGTTACTATAGTAGGTATAGTCGGTCTAATAGACCCTAGTCCTATCGTTATTTTTAGCGATATATTACGCTATAGGCTGGGTTATCGTTAAGATAGCTAAATATAACTAGCTAAGGACCCCTTCTATTAACTCGGTAGGGTTAAAGAGGTAAAGATAGCACTCTTTAACCCCTTAGCAGGCGTTAATAATATGGTCCTATAGGATAAGATCGGAGTAGTAGGCTAGTAGTAACGCTCGTTAGACCTTAGTTATATAGTTAACGAGGATCTCTAAGCACTCCATCCTCGTTTTAGAAGGGTTATTATAGATAACCTAGGTTAATATAGCCTAGCGCTACTCCGTTAGGTAGGCCTAGTAGGTATTATAGGATTCGAAGTAGTTGCGGAGTTTTTTAACTATAGCTAGGAGGCTTAACTAGGCGCTGCTAAGTTAGTTGAAATAGTAATCGCAGGCTCAGCCTTTTAGTATAAGGGGGAGGGCGCTAGTAGCCTGCGATTGCTAGATCCTAACCTTCTCATAGATATCCCAAAAGATAGTTAATTTTGCCTCTAATACGTTATATTTAGCGCTACTATACCTTATATTATTAGCATAAAGCTTAGCTAGATCTATTAACTGCTTTAGCGTAGCTAGGAGGCTATTATAGCTTATATCCTAGTTGTTATTAACTGCGCCGTCTCCGCTAGTAGGCGTAGTTTTCACTAGCACTATCATAGGAGGGGTCTATAATCATAGGGTTCTAGCTTGCACGAGGCTCTCGTTAGGCTTCGTGAGATAGGATAGGTACATAAGCATAACTAGTACTAATATCTCGCGAATAAACGTTAGGTCGTTAGCAAGGTATCGTGGGAAGTCGTCTATATAGGCATCTAACTAGGCTTAGCTCTAGTAATAGAACTTTAGTCTAGTTATAGCCTTAATAAGCCTAATAGAGATTATTCTAGCTGCTAGGTTAACCTATACTTTATAGCTAACGACGTAGTCTTTGAGGGCCTTTCTAAGCTTCTAGTTAGTCTTGCTAAATAGTTTAGCGGTCTAGCTAATAAAGTCGTATAAGAATTCACACTAGAAGGCTCGGCTGGTGTTCTTATCGATCTTATAGACCTCAAGTTAATAGCCTATCTATATATTTGCCTATTTAATAGATATATCGGGAATATTATCACTTTCCTCGTCGATCTCGAAGACCTTGCCCTATAGGTCGGGCTAGACGATGCCCTTAAGCTAGGTAGGGATAGGGATATTGCTGGAGATAGATCCTTAGATAGATCTATTATAAGTAGTAGGAGGAGGGGGGGGGTTGCTACCTGGCTCAGCAGTTAGGATAGCTATCGTAAATAGAGTAGTAGAGTGGGTATAGTATGCGTTATTTTTGCAATATCGTAGCTTTTTATATCGAGGTCGTTATATATAGGCGTAGGGCAGCCTAGACGTTATCGCTATAGTTATTTACTCAACTAGTCGTTATATATAGGCGCAAAGCAGCCTGGACGTTATTAAATAGTTATTATAGTAGCCCGTAACGGTCGCTTTAATCCCTCTGCTAGTAGCGGTAATATCAATAGTAGAGACGTCTCTTCTAATATAGGTAGTAATAAACCTTGCTAATCTGCAGTAACTCGAGTAGTTGTAATAGTTAAGTTAACTACTAATTAGTGTCGGAATAACTATCCTGCGCAGGTAATCGTACTAGAAAGATAGGGTTCTTCTATAATACTATAGTTATTCGTGATATCTATCTATCGTAGGTTTAGTGGTTATAATGGCTATATAGGCCGTCCTTGTATATAGGGTCCTGGCCCTCCTATTGGTTGAATCGGCGTAATGGGTGGGTCCGATCGGCCCGACGTGGCGCCGGTTGGGTCGGCGACGAACCGCCGACTGGGCTTCCAATAGATACCTATTTTTAGAGGGTTATTTAGAATAGGAGCTTAGAATAGGAGATAGTAAAGAGGACTTAGTAATAAATAAAAGTATTTAAATACTAGATTTAAAACTAAGTTAAGTAAAAGATTTATTCTAATTATAAAATAAACTAGTACTTATTATTAGGAGGTAGGGATAATTCTAGATTCCTATTTATAGATTACTATAAATAATTGCTATAATACTAAGCTAAC
>JAOQIF010000203.1:0-106959 GCA_026260285.1 Colletotrichum sansevieriae | reverse complement strand
CTGACCAACTCGCATGAACCAAAGTCGGATCATCATCTGCGAGCGCTGTCTATTTGCAACGTCGCATCCCGACCGTTCCATTGTCGAGCTCATACCAAACCATGGCCCATCAGCCAGGCGTTGGCTCTCACCCCCCCCCCCCCCCCCCTGACTCAAAGGAGAATTCCCAAAGACAGGATGACAGCTCGCCACTTTTCTGTCTTGCCGAGAGAGAATTCAGCCGGTTGTTTCAATACGGCTAGACACATCGCGGCAACCTGCTTTTCTTCCTTCCGTGTCTAATCCCCGCAAATTGGATTAGCCCCAAACGCAAAATGGAATTCACGAAGGCAAGTGGCCTTCTGCTTGCCTCCCCAACCAGCCTCTGGAATCGAGTCCATTCGTTCCTGGTCTCCCTCCCGGCAGCCACGGCACATACATCGTCGCCCCTCTAAACTACCGTCAGGTAGTCCTCCGAACCGGGGTGCATTGGCAGCCAAGTCCGCACAAGCAGCCGCAAACGCTCAGCCAATCGCTGCTCTGCAGCAGCATCTTTTTGACAGAGGCTTGGCCCCTGTTTCGTTTCACCACGGCCGTCTCGCCCAGGCCTCGTTGACGATCTGTGGTTGAATAGGTCAAGTTTCTTTTCCCGGGGGATATCCCCTTCCCCCTTTCTCCCTTTTCCCCTCTTCCTGGCCCAAGCATTCCTTGGTTTCTTCTCCAATAGGGCCATGACTGCCACTTTTCGTCCCAAAGGGAGTTCCGCTGGCGTGCAAGGTTATTAGAAATTCAGGATGGGTGACTGAGGGCAAGCGCTTTCAGCGCGCCACCGCGGAGAGCAACAGCAAAAGGATTCAATGACACCAGGCAAGGCACTGGCTCCTCCTGCCTGCGTTTGCTTCGACAAAAACCATGCGCGCATTACCCCTAGCCTTCCTTACCCATTCAATCTAAAATCCCCCTGGTCTCCAAACTAAGGTAGTGACGGATACTCAGCCGTCAACCATGCTGTGCTCAGGGGTGGCTGTTCGAGTGCTAAAAAGCCTTCCTCCAATCCTGGGGTAAAAAAAGGCATAAACGCTCTCGCCCTTTCTTCCTCGCCTGGCTTGGCCTCTTCTCTTCTGACTGTGTCACTCACTTGAGCCAAACGCCTTCATTCGCTTCTTGTTTGTTCTTGATCTTGAACAAGCTTTGCCTTAGGACGCCTGATCGTTTGCCTCCCGTCCAAAACCTGTACAAAAAGGCGGCCATTCGTTTCTCTTCTTCATCCCTTTGGTATTACGATCTACGTCACGATCATCCGCATTTGACCTTTTATATTACCACGTTCTACTACACAACATAGCTTACACACCCATCATAACTCTGACAGGAATTCGACAACACAAAACAAGGAGAAGCCCTCGAAATGGTGCGCGCAAGCTTCTTCTCCCTCGTCTTCCTCGCCGGCCTGGCTCTGGCCTCGCCCGTCGCACCCCGCAACAATAACGCGACGGCAATCATCCTCACAGTCGCCCCCAAATCCGCCTCGTGCGGCGACGTCACCGAGTTCGCCGACGAATGCACCACGGCCGATCACGCCGCCAAATTCGTCCCGGGCGCCATGCAAAAGTATGGCGTCTACGCCCCCGGCGAGATCGCCGCCCTACTGAGCCTGATGGCCTTCGAGACGGGCGACTTCCGCTACAACCGCAACCACTTCCCCGGCCGCCCGGGCCAGGGCACCCGCAACATGCAGATGCCCAAGTACAACCTCTTGTACGCCCTCTCCATCCCGGAGCTCAAGAACAAGGCCACCGAGATCTCCGGAGGCGCCACCGACGCCGACACACTGTCCGATGACAAGAAGAACCAGATCCTCGACTTGGTCATGCCCGACGAGTACACCTGGGGCTCCGCCGCCTGGTTCATCACCACTCAGTGCGAGCAGAGCGTCCGCGAAGAGCTAGCCGCCGGTACTGTGAGGGGCTTCACCCTGTACATGGAGGACTGCGTTGGCACCTCGGCCACCGAGGACCGCGTCGAGTACTGGTCCAGGGCTAAGGGCGCCTTCGGCTTGCCGTAGATACGGGAACAGGTTCTTGGTATCATGCCTTGGGGAAATTTCATGTACATACACTTTTTCATGTAATCGGATGGGGTCATGAGCGACGAATCCTGACTTAGCTTGCACGAAAGAAACTTCTTACAAACTCAAAGGCTGATGCCATTCTGCAAAGTGAGGTTTGGGTGATATTGAAAAGAAACTAATACGAAATATGTACGGCTCGAGGTGAGGCTCCAGGAGTATATAAACGATGTCAGATGTAAGAAGACATCGGACCCTACTTCTGAGAAAGAATCGAAAAACCCCTTCCGGACTTAGGCCAGTGACTCCTACGCCCTATGCCACATCCATCCTTCCTCCCATAAGTGCACGTCGGTTACTGAAGTAAGCACGGATTCCGAAGGCAAAGCGTTATATATCAAAGATATATACACGCCAAGAAAGGAAAGTCGATATAAGGAATAGTTGTTCCTGTTTTACACGTTTGATGTTGTCGTTATTTTCTCAAGTATTGTTCACATTGATGACGGTAATGTTGATGTTCGTTGTCACGGTTTTGACTGTAGATGTTCGTCAGTGCCATCGGCAAGTTGTCGACACTTGTTGCTGCCGTCGCATTGGTTGAGGCCTCACGGCTGGGACTAAAGGCAGGATGAAGTCATGTTATTTAAACGTCCTATCATGTCTAAGTTATAATCAGTACCCTCAAAAGCGGTCGTCGCGGTAGCCGACGAGGGAGGAGAGCTGCTGCGACGGGCACGAGCAGCAGGGGGAGGGGGAGGTCGCTTGCCTATGCCACCAGAACAGATACCCGTTCCCATGACCCTCTCGGCCGGGACGAAGACGAGAGGCTCACCGCTCCTGCTCTGCGCCTGGAGCACGCCGTTCGAGTCCGTGACAAACGGCTGGCACTTTATGACTTCCATGATCAGCTTGCATGGGCGGAACCCCGTCTGCGCTTGTTCCAAAGCAACACTAAAGGTTCTATTGGCACCGACGTTGGCGTACACGCTCACGACCTGGGCATCGTCGTAACCCTTGCGCATGGCGATGACGTGAGGATCCTGGTAGATGGGCAGCGCCTTGTAGAAGAGGTACCCGCCGTCCTGAGAAGCCATCGCCGAGCGTAGGCTGACCATTCTCTTGATCAAACGGTATTGCTCCGTTTGGGTGTTGTAGCCTGAGAGCCACATCGCCTCGCGGTTTAATGGAGTGGCGCCACCTTTGTAGCCTTGCTCCAGTCCCTGGTAGATGATGGGGATACCGTCCATGAGAAGAGTGAAGGTCAGAGCGTTTTTCAGCAAGGTCACGTCGGAGGTTAGGTTGAGAAACCGCTTCTGGTCCTGGTTCTCGAGGAAGCTGCCATAGAGGGTCAGGTCGCGTGCTTCTTGGCCGAGCTTAACGATTCCAGTGGCCAAGTTCGAGATGCTGCCTGTTGTAGACTGGAAAGCCTGCGTGATCCAGTAATAAGCAGGGTAATTCAACAGCCCGCTTATGACGTCTTGATACGGTGCCACGTAGTCGGGATCTCCATGAAAGACCTCGCCCATCGAGAAAACACCAGCGGCGGCTTCAAAGGCGGGCCAGAACGACATTTCAACGTGCTTGGCGGAATCCAGCCGGAGGCCGTCGAACCCGTACCTGGCGACCATGCGGCTGATCCATGCGTTCCAAACCTGGCGGATGCGAGGGTCCTCGGTACGCAGGTCCGGCAGAGGCACAGCGTCACTGCCTTGCCAACATCTTTCGACAGAGGTCTGGTTGTCGTAATTGATCCAGCAAGGAGGCAGGTGGTACGCGGAAGCGTTGCTGAAGGGGCGAAAGATGGAATAGTCAACGTGGTAACGGTTTCCGATCCAGGCCATGTTGTTCGTATTTACGTCCATCATCAGGTACATGCCGCGGGCGTGCAGAGCATTTGACAGAGCGATGAGGTCCTCCGAGGTGCCAAATGAGGGGTTGACTTCGTAAATGTCCTTGGTCCAGTAGCCATGGTACGATTCGCTATGGCGAAGTTAGTTCGACTCTAATCTGTGCCACTCTTGTGTATCTTGTATCACATCTCACACCTGCACATAGCATCAAATGAGTTTGACTGAGGTTGATAAAGACTTACCCGTCAATGGATTTGCCATCGATATTCTTGACAAAAGGCGAAATCCACAATGCCGTTGCACCGAGACCCTGGATGTAGTCCAACCGCTGGATGATGCCCCTCCACGTGCCGCCACAGTACGTTTGCTCCCGACCAATACACGGATACGTCGTTGAGCCATCAGTCCTGGCAAAACGGTCAGTGACAACCTGGTATATGGTCTGAGACCGCCATTGCGCGGCGCTCAGAGCCGACACACCGGTAGTCACAGCCGCAGCCAAAACCGACACCGAAAGAAGCTTCATCTCCGCTGACTTTGTCGCTTAAAGAGTGACTGATATTCGTAAAAAGAATGTATATAAGGAATGACTTCAGACCGAGTAAGAAAAGAAACAAACAAACAAACAACACGAAAAACGAGGGTGTACAGACACGTCGTCTCGTGAGGAAGGATCGTGGGTGTCGTTGACGTCGTACCGCGCTGATTTATACAAGGTTTTCCGCCTTGCCCATTACGGAGTAACCCGGACAAAGTCGAATTAACTTTTGCGTTTGTCCCTCGTTGTAAATTGTAATGCAGTGAAGTAGATTAAAGAGCCGAGCTTGCTACCATCCTGTCGGTCTCTTGCGGTTGACAGTGCAAGGATTCCCTGGAGTTGATTAGGTAGACAATCAGTCGAGCTGAGTTTGTCTGCAGGCTGATAAACCCCTGGGAGATTTAGCGCAGGGCGGAAACTCCCAAGACGGAGATTTTCGACGAGTGTTCGCTAGCTTGGGTCGACCGAGTTGAGCAAGGTTTGATTTGGACGGGGTTGCTCTCCGCAATTTCCAAATCAAGCTGCGACAGAATGACGCTTGCACTTTAACAAGTGTGTTTTTTTTCTGTCTTCCCTCCTTCTCCTTGCCCCCCCCCCCCAATAGGCACTGATAACTGCGCCATCCTTCGTTGACCTTCTATACCAAGGTCCAGAGGGCAAGAACCCCCCCTTCGTGTTCTTTCTTCAGTAGAGGGAGGGTCGTATTAACTGGGGTCCAGCTGGGTCGATCGGCCCTATCAGCGGGGGTGTCCCATCTCTCACCGCTCCTGGGAGCCGGACAAGGGGCACCAACGGTTAAGGTGTGTCATGCACGTGTGAATTTACAGCTGGGACGAAGCGAGCGACGAGAGGCAGAGCTGAGCAAAACCAAGCAACGGGATGAGATGGACGCGAGAAAGCTTGCGTTTTGCCAAGTCGTGGGATGCCGAAATGACACCAAAAAACTCTGCTCTCAAAAGGTGGGGTCCCTGGTGGAGTTGGGGATGTTTCTTTCCCCTACCACACGGTAATTATGAAGTACGAATACCTTAGACACCCTCCTTCCGTCTCGCTTTGCCCGCCTAACGGCATGACTCGGCATCTTGGGTGGACAGGCGGACCAGTAACATGAGGTCGACTGCGCCCAACATAACCTGCCTCCCCCCGCGACACGCGCAAGCCGACATTATCCCCGCATAATCTCTTCAGTGAACGGGTTGTCGCCTCAACTCAACTGTCACTGCATGAGCACTTCGAAGATTCATTTTATAACCTTAGATTACCTATAGAGGTTCACAGTATCCTATAGCTTATTCTAAGTCTTCTAGTTCAAGGTTTTGATCAAAATCGACAAGGTAGTCAGTAACTACTGCTAAGTTTTTATTCATCATTTATCGTAGAAAAGACCCCGTTTTTTACGGACATAAAGGTTACTAAGAGATGCCAGGTCGCCGGCCACCTACCCACCGCCACGGCTCAGGGGACGGACCAATTGATGCACAGTACGGCCGGTATCGACGCCGAATGGCACTCCGGATGTTAACCTCTCCATGCGTATTTGAACAGTCATCCCGTCCCTTCGGCCAACCAAGGCCACGTGGTTCATCCGATGCGACGTCAGCGCATTCTTCCGAATAGTCACATTGCCTTTGCATCGGGCCGTTCACGTCAAGTTCATGCCAACTGCAGGTGATGAAGAGTTTAAAGAGAGAGCAGGGTATTTGTTCCTACAGGTGTCAAGAAAGGCCTACCAACCTTTTCTCTTTCCAAGCATTTCAAACGCGGAATCTCCGTCTTCCTCCTCTATCTGACCAAATGGCCAATCGCTCCAACTTTCACAATCCTGTCAATCACATCGTCATCGAATTAACCCCCTGAATTACACCGCCACTTACGTAGACAGTGTCGAGTTGCTCAACCTGCCATGTTGGCGCTCCCATTTCCATTGCCATACGGCATGCCGAAAGCGTCCGTATCAGGAGATGACTGCCCGGGGTAAATCTGCTGGAAGCCAGTGTCTGCTGCCCAGTTCGCATTTTGCGTGAAGGACTCAAAGGCATTCTGAAGTTGGTCAGCCCCTGGTCAGTATTTCGATAGTAAAGGTTGTAACATACCCAATCAAAGTTGGCGGGGAAATCTCCCCCAGGCTCAAGGTTCGTGAACATTGAGAGCGAAGATCCCACGCCATTCATACCACCGAAGTCAACTCCGGAATAATTGGGCGCCATGCCTGTACCCGACATTGGCAGAGACACGCCAAAGTCCATTCCACCGAAGGCGTTTTGGCCCTGCATGCTGCTCTCAAGGGCAGCTGCCGTGTTGGGCGTCATATCCCCAGAGAGCATGCCTAGCGTCATAGCGGCGTTGTGTTCGGTCTGCATTTCCGGACTACTGTCGAAACTTGCGGACTGCTCACTCTTGAAGGCACCAGCTCCCTCGGGACTTGGGCTCTTGATCTTCTCCAGCATGATCTCAAGCACCTTCGTGGCTTTGAAAGCCTCCATGGACGATTCGGATAGCCCCCTCCAGATTTCTTTCGTTGTGTCGAGGTTGCTCAGCATCTCAATCCGCTGCTCCGGCGTCCAGAACATTGCTGACTCTGAAGACCTCCGATCGTTGCTCATCTCAGCGACGCGATCAAAGTGCAGGTCGAGAGCTACCAGCATAGCAGAAAGGAGGAAATCCTTGGTCGCGATCGAGTTCACGAACCACCTCAGTGACCGGAGTCTGCCGTTGGCTTGAGATTCCCTGTCAAGCGTGACCAAATGCCGCAATGTTTCCAAAGCGGCCTCGACTGCGCTTCTGCGGGAGTAGGCGTACCGCGGGTTCTGTCTCGCCCGAGGGACGTATTTCTTGTGCAGAAGGCAGATGATCTTGAGGTAGAGGATGTTAATGTTAAACCTCGCAATAATCAGTGTCACCGGGTCATGAGAGCCCTCCAGAGGTGCAACTTTGAGATGTGGTGGCAATTCTTGGTTGATCTCTCGGAGACGGGCATCAAACCGCAGAATCTCATCGTACGGCACCTGTCTACCCACTCGGTTGGTCGCCTGAAGAATGTCGCCCATCTCAATGCAAAGCTTGGACTTGGCGATCATGTACGCAATCGGAGTTGGTTCGGTTTTCGACCGCGAGGGAGGCAATACTTTCGTGTCTGGTCCAAACTCCTCGTCGAAAATGTTATTGGGCAGCTGCGTATCGCAATCATGCCCATAGATCATCGACGGTAGTGACACTTGATGCGAAAAGACCGTATCTGCCATTCTCACCAGCGCCCACGTTCGTCGCCTCATTTCCTGTTCCGAAGTCAGCGAATAATCCAGCGATTGACTGAGGTGCCTGCTTCCTTACAGCTTGGAATGGTGTTAGAGAGGGGAACCACTTCGCATCGCGATGGTAGCCCATCCGGAAAGCAACTCTGGTGAGCAGCGATACGATCAGCCAGAGGCCTAGATCGGCGTCCCACCGCGACGAATATTCCCCAAAAACGTAAAGAAGCATTGTCTCTACGGTGTATTCGACCGGTTTCGTGTAGTCGGCCGCGATCAAGCATTGCACAGTGCGCAGACGGTATTCGGATGCCAGATCCAAAGTTCTCCCTTTCCACTCTGGTGGCTCATCTCCAACCTTGTGGTAGCTGAGCATAGCCAAAGTCAGGATTGAGTAAAGAAGACCCAGCCACATTATGGGCGTCTTTGAGGGATCTTGCCAGTGCGCCCGGAGCTGTTGCTGGAAAGTCGGCGAATGAATGATATTGACCGCGTTGTCCATGGAGTTGAAATATCTTGAACACAGAGTGAGTACAGCCGAATTAGGCGGCAACTCGGCGCGCAGTTCAACTTCGGTAGCCGGCGCAGCTCCCAATAAGAACGTCGGCCCTTCCCTGGCGCTGGCCGGTTTCGACATCATTACCTTCTCGTAACTTTTTTCCAGCTCCTTCTTGTGGTTCACAAAGTATGTTTTCACTTCCGAGATGTCCGCCAATATTGTATGCCAGTGTTCTTGTCCAATGTACATGGACTTGCCCTTATCCGTGTCGACCTTCAACACGCCCAAGGATGTCGCCAACCCGCCATCCGGATCACTGTCGTCGCCGTCTCGCATTGCTTCTTCGTCGTTATCCATTTTCGCGGAGGCGGGTGTACTCTCGGTGGTCGATTTGCTATTCGAGCTGCCAGTCGCGGCGGCCGCTGCTGCTGCGGTTGCAGGATCAATATCCGCGCCCCCATGCATCAAAGACAAAACTAGGCCTTCTAAGCGGTCAATACGATTCTGCATGTCATCAGGTCTTGAAGCGCCTTGACTTTGGTTCTTCTTGCGTGCAGAAGGAGTTGCGTAGGAACATGAAGCCGTATCGGTGCCCTCACGCTTTACACAATTACTGCATGGGTGACTCCTGTCACACTTCCTACTATAGGGTTAGTTTGGATAATCGACCTTTGGGTAACGGAGAGCCTTACAATCTACAATGCAAGTTAGTAAAGAATGAGTTCAGAGATAGACAAGCAGGAGTCCGCGACTTACTTTCTAGTTCTACATGGGTAGCAGCTAAGGGGTACTCTATTTCTCTTTCTTACGACTCGAAAGTTTTCCTCGGGAGACCGACCGGATCCTGAGGAGGGGGTAGTAGACGGCGGGGTAGGAGTCATGATGGGAATATAGCCCGTGAATCAGGAAGTCGCGTCGGCGCAAGCGGTTGACGATGTCCACGGATTGAAGTTTGTGTGTGCAGACTAAGATGCCGTCCAACGAACACACGTGCATGTAGCTCGATGCCTTGGAAGGGATAATGCGAGCTTCCGGCGTCGGTCCTTATACGAAGTGTATCTGGAGAAGAAAGGCCCGACTATGGTGCCGTCACATTCTCCAGGGGAGGGAACGAATATAGCCACTGAAACGTTGACAGCAGCCAGAGCAGCGGTAGCCTAGGCTTGTGGCAGTAGAGAAGGTAGGGTCGTGCGGATGCCGTGAGGTTCGACGGGGCGCCGGTCGAAGTGGGAGGCGCATACAATAGGAGCGCTCAACAGCCGAACTGCACTTCTCGGATTTCTTTGGGCGGAGTAGCTCCGATCGCGATGAGCGGCTGTAGATTTGTCCAAGCTTTGCGGCCGCCTGCTGTTGTTTGCCCCTCGATGCGAGCAAAAATGGCGCAGCCTTGCTTCTGCTTCTAGAATAGGCTGCTGACCACGTACCGTTGCGACAGACGGGGTAAAACGAGAATGGGCACAGCGTCGCCACAGGCCCTCAAAGAAACGGGTGACAGAATGATTTCTCAATCCACGTATCAGGAGAAGCAGAGCCGGGCAGCCGGGGGTGTTCCGAGATGCGCAAGGGGGGCTAAGAAGGAGGGCCTGGTCTGTAGCCTTTCCTTGGACCAGACAAGAGCGGGCGCAACGAAATCGAGACCAGAAATGGTTTCCGGTAGCGCAGCACAGTCAGCGCAGTCAGCGCGGGATGCGTGCGTGTAGCGTAGGTCGAAGGCTCGCAATACTACGATGAGCTTGGAAATCGGCGTCAGCTTTTGGTGATTCAGGGAATGGGAAGGATCGCATCGGTCTGCAACCAAATACGCCCAAGCAAGTCGCAACTCAACGCCGGTGTTGGTACTGATACGTCTGCCCTTTACCTATGCTGGGCTAGGCGCGAAGGAAGCAAACGGAAGGACAACCAAGCCACGAGTTTACAAATACCGTCAGAGGCGCCGTGGAAGTACCTGCAGCGGAAGGCGAGGCAAACGTTTCGGGATCGATGGCGAGGGCGAGAGCGTGAGGAGAGAGGCAGGAGGTGAGGTGAAGTGAGGTGAATGATGGAGGGTAAGAAGTGAGGTTGCGTATCGCTCAGCAGACAAAAAGATGCGACAAAATCATCGATTACGAGCATCAGCAAGCATCTGATCGGTAGGTACGTAAGGGGGGTGTCCTTTTTGGGGTCCCCGCCACCATTCCTGCCATACTCAGTCCCAAAGGGCAACTCGAGGTGCTGATCTGTTGATAGTACCTGCCTTCCATTACCTTACAGCCTGAAAGATATACCATGAGCGCGTTGCGCAGTGCCACGGTAATGCTGGTGCCTGCGGTGCCCGTACTCTACGATGCTGAAATGTGACGCTGGTGGGGGTGATCGCAGCCAGCGAGTCCCAGACTCGGAGCCTGTAGAAGCACCAGGAGATTGGGTGATTGGCACAGACGGGCAGCGTGCCGCCCCATGCCCTGGGGTGCCTAGGACTTCCATCTGTTCCCCCCTCACTGGCAGCCAGCCAGCTCATGGACCGGGTCCATCGACGGCAACTTGGCTAGGAACCCTGAATTTCTAGCGGCGATGGAGCCCTGTCTGGTCCTGCGACGGAGCTAACGGAGACAAGAGTGGATCAAGAATCAGCAGCAGGCCAGCAGCCAGCCCGCGTTTGAGATTCAACAGCTATAAGAGTCACGGAACATCGGATGAGCTCACGCTGCGCACAGGATGAAAGTTGACAGAACGTGTCATAAAGGGGAGGTGTGCTGCGCACTGCATAAGGTATGCTGGGTCGGGCTGTTGTGATGTAGCGCCGCCACAATGTCGCTTCCGATCCTTCGACTTACAATCGAACCAAAGACTCTTTTTGCTCCCAAACATCCCCACAACGTAATCTGGAGCCAGTCTATGTTTTTCCTGCCAATTTCCAAAGATACTGGCTGAAAAGGGGAAGAGGGAAAAACACACTACTAACGCGCAGGAAGTGACACGCCGATTACAGTCGTCGCATTTACTATCTGCTTTTAATAACCGGCGACACAGGCACCAAAAATGACGACGAAAGCGGGGTGGCTTGGAGGGTTCACAGTCCCGCTCCGGTAAGAGCGCCCGGGAGCCGGTGCGTCGTTTCCTCCGCCTATGTATCCCACCCCACGTGATGAATAATCTTCCAGCATTCCGATCAGCTGCCTGTGTTACTACACTTCTGGTATAGGTTCGATACTCTCTCTGAATTCCAGTCCGCAACATGCATCGGCATGACTGCGTCAAACATCATGTCGGTTGCTGATAGGCAAAATATTGCTTGCCAGCGTGACACATGAGATATGGACGTTTACAATAACGAGACAACCAGCTTCTCTGCCGACGATCACGGTCGCTCCGTCAGACCAATCGTCGGGTCTTCCATTGACAAGGGTGCCGTACCTACACACTTCTTTCGGCCTCTCCCCGTATGACTCACCCGTGGATGCCACGACAGAAAGTATCATCGCAATGCAGTCCGGGATGCTCTAGCAAGTAGACTATGCCATACAGCCGAGACCTGCTCGTTTGCCGACGCGAACCTCTCTTCACCGCATTTGTAAGCAGTTTACTCCGAACCACTGACGTCGTCTAGCGCACTCTGGGATGAGAACGGATACCACCAGCTGCGATACCACGTACTCTGCAAATTTTCTCCCAGAACAACATTTGACTGGATAAAGAGCAAAGTCCTCGTCACTCTAGTGTAGGGAGTGTGTGATACGGGGAACCTCCCGCCCTTTCCGCCACCACGTTGAACGGGTCATTCCGACAGGGGTTCTTACCTCCATCCTGGTTGGAAACATACTGACCAGTCATCGAGGTGGCCGAAGAAGTCTATTCAGACTTCCACAGTAACTTGCAAGGCCAAAGACAACCTCTCACCCTCCGGCACGGATTGTGCTTCACCATCCGACAGGCGGATACCTTCTGCGCAAGCTAGTCCTTGTCAGGCCACGCTATCTGCCCAAAAATTGCAGATGATTGCTTCCCATCATTAAATTCTCGGCCCTTACCGATTCAACGGGGCCAGCTCGGATCTCGTTCGCTCGCGCTAATTTTTCCGCGATGCAATGTCGCACCAAGCCCGACGAGCCTTAGCGTGGATTCCAATTTTCGGCAGTCTGCAAATAGTAGCCCTCATCCGACAAACCCCAGCTTTTGCGCTTAACCGTCGGAGAAATTCCGTCTCTGTGCGACCGCATGGCCGCCCTTCCAAAGTCCCACTTGTTCAACAGCCGTACTAATTGCATGTTGCGCTTGCAGGAGCCAATAAGTATGTCTAATGAACTCCTCCAGCAATTCCAGGTCATCACGATGGTACTCGAGTGACACGGTCGACGTGCGAGACGTTTGAAGAGTCAACCCCGTCTAAACCCCTGGAGCACGTCCACCAACGTGAGCTCATCTCGAACGCATCGACAAAGCCTCGTTCAAACCGTCGCGAAGGCTATCGATCCGCCGGTATTCGACACTGTTGTTTCTCCCGTAGAATATCGGAAGCAGTTTAGGAAGGGATTTATGATATTGCCATTACCAGCCCCAAGCCCCGAAGACGAGTACTTTTGCGGGCTTGGCTCCAGTAATCGTCTCTTGGTCAGGAGGTGCTTCCTGCGCCTGTGTGGTTGAGTTCCAAGGGCAGGGCCCATGGCAGGATGTCCAATTGCGAATCCTCCAAGCATTTACTCTTGGCGGCCGGCACTTTCACTGATTTGCAAATTAGGTTGGCGTGAGAGTCTTATCTGCCAGTACGCGGAACGTACGATGGGATCAATGTGTTACATCTCATTCTGAAATTTATCGTTGAAATATTACCTGGACTATGTGCAAGCTGAGGCTAGAAATTCGTTCCTGTCGGCACAGCTTTGAGCCTGAAGCGTATCCTACTTGTCTCATGGATCCAAGCAGCATCGACGGCATGGTCAGGACATTGCTGATAGCGCTCATGGACATCACCAAAGAAAAACTCTCAGTACATCGGCGTGCTAGTCATCATCGTCACTTACAAGACACCAGTGCTATCGCCATCACTGTGACTTACGTTGGAACTTTTCGCCAAGAAAAAGAAAATCCTCTTCATGGATTTGCTTGTTTATTATTGCAGAGATTCCATACATCGTTCATTCATTCATTCGCGCTTAGTTCCACCAACTCATTGAACGTGGCAGCCCCCGAGATATTTCCACTTACGCTTGTAGACGGTCAAAATGTTATCGCATCCAGCCGTTCCAAAAATGCAAAAAACGCCTGCAACCCTCAACACCAAATGACCACCCTCCCTCATCATGATCATGCAAGATTGTCCCTAATGTTAGCATACTGACTCCCCGGATAACTCAGCAAATTCTGCGTCGAGTCCAGCGACCCCATCCGAGTCGCAACAGCACCGACGAGACTCCCGTCCCCTTTCTTGTCTCCCGCCGCCTCCCAAAACACAGCACCACCTAGCCCCTTACCCTTCAAATAGTCAGTCTTGACGTTTGCGCTCTGCACATTGTCATACGAGACCAGCTCTCGCGAGCTTGAATCGTAACTATACAGCGCCCCGGCGGTCTGGTCGTAAATCTCCGTCGCACCGGGTCGCGGGAGGTCTTTGTAGTGCCACACGCCCTTCTCGATCGACCCCTGGCCAACGCCGCTGTATGGCAGCCCGATGCCGTCGGTGTTTAGGAACGAACGTCCGTACAGTGGCATCCCCAGCACGATCTTATCCGCCCGGATTCCCTGTGCGAGGTAGTACGTCAGCGCGACCTCGGTGTTGAACTTGGTCACCAGCGGCGCGTCGGGCCTGTTGAACAGATTGGCCTGGTGTCCCGTCGTGGTGTCCCACGACCCGGCGTAGTCGTACGCCATGAGATGCCACGCGTCGACGTACGGATCCATGCCCTTGAGGTCCATCTGCTGGTAATGCGAGGGGCCCGCGGGACACGCGACCGTGAGGACGAAGTGGTAGCCAGGGGCGTTCGCGGCAGCGTATCTGTCAAGTTCCTCGCGACAGGCCTTCAGCAGGGAGACGAAGTCCGCGGCTTCCTGCGAAGAGGAGGGGTATTCCCAGTCGATGTCGATGCCATCGAAGCCCCAGTCGGCCATGAGTTTGACAGCGGAGGAGGCGAAGCGCTGGCGGCCGGGTGCGGTGGCTGCTACGGGGACGAACTTTGGGGACCAGGTCCAGCCGCCTATGGAGAGGACGACTTTCATTTTGCGATTTTGTTTCTTGAGGGCGTAAATTTGTTTTACGCAGCCGTTTGCGTTGCCTACGGCTTGGGAGTCTCCCGGATAGACCTTTTCGGTGTCTGAGTAAGGGTCCGATGAGATTCTAACTCCTGTTATTGTCTTATCACGGACAGCGACAATCTAGTCTCGGTGATGTTATACGTACACTGTCCCGTCCATCGATATATCCGCAAAGGAGTAAAGTAGATGTGTGACTTTGTCGCCCGGGATGTCCGCCGGTTGGTAGTTTGCGCCGTATATGCCCCTGTAATCGGTGAGCTCCAGAAAGAGATTGAGCAGACGTTCTACACGTACCAGTTTGTAAAGTATAATACATTTCTGAAGCCTGACGCCGGTGGTGTTCCCCCTCCGCTACTTGGAGGCGGGATGGGTCCACCGGAGTTCGAAGCTTGAGCTGGAGACGCCGAAATCGGGTTTGACGGCGTTATTGGCGGACTCGATGGCGCTCTTGAAGGTGATGTTGGTGGACTGGAAGGATTTGTTGGCGGGTTTGAAGCATTCCCCCCTCGTTGAGTAGTCCTTGTGACTACTGCGGACAGCGTCACAGTTTCTGGGTTACTGCAGTCGCTTTGTGGTGGCGGCGGGTTCATCATGGGCACCGCGCCCACGATGGTGAGGAAAAGAGGGAGAAAAATTGCTCTGACCATTTTGATGTATCGAATGCTTGAAATGGGCTGGTTGCAACAAGACTGAGAAGAGATAAGGAAAGGAGGGAAGAAAGAGACTCGTCGAGACAAGTTATACTCTTAATTACTCTGGGTCTCTGTTGGGGGTTGGCAATGAGCGAGCTAGAAGACTTCATCATGAGGAATGTGTTTGGTGGGTGGCACTGTTTCCCAACCACCACACCAAGTCGCAACAATCGAAAGAACGAGGGAACATATCCCGGCTCGAGCATTTCGAGGTACGAAATGGAGAGGGCATTGAATGGATCATTCCACGTCGTGGCATGCAAGCCATCAATATTATCAGGTAGAGCAGCCCGGAACTTTGATCCAAGCCCCGTCTTGGAGTAGTCTCGCCAGGTTCATGAGATCCCACAATCTCCCAGGTTCACTTGAGTTTTGATATATCAGTATATCCGCGAAAGTTCAAGGTCGATGTCCCTATTCTTCTGTTTTGTGCCAGAGTCCACTTGGACTCAAGAGCAAGCGGACTTGCCCAAGCTGACAAGGCTCGATTTGAAATTCTCTGCATTACCCAGAACTATTCTTGTGATCTTTTTAAGTTTACCTGGCTTCCGCGTGGTGATTGCGTCTTTTGGCCTGGCGTCTTCGAGGTTCCCTGGGTTGAAGTTGGAAGTTGAAAAAGTTGTGTAGTGCTGAGCATTCAATGTTCCCTGCATGGTGACGGTTGGCACCTGCTTGTCTGGACCCGCTTTTCCAGGCACTGGGACACCCTGAAGAATGGACCTTGCCACACACAATGCCAGACCCCGGCGCTCAGGCACTTTCACAGTGTTGAGACCCGTCCACTGACAGCTGCCATCCCTATCTGTCCTGTTGTAACACAACTCGTGCAGGTTTTGAGATTAGTGACATAGGTATTGGAATTAAACGATTTAATTTGCGGAACGAAATATCACATCTTGTCTCTTCGTCTTTCCAGGTCCTTTTCATGGAGGCTTCTCTACCCGCGCGACCCTCCATGGGGTCGGCATCTATCATCGACTTCATCGCCGACTCACCCTTCGAGATATCCGCCCATCGTCTTCTTTCACCTTGATAACTGCGACCTTAAAGCCCTACGGTTAACCTGCAAAAAGGTTGCCAACCTCGCCTGTCCTCGCTTCAAGCGCGTTTTCATATCCGCCAGTCCTCTAAATGTGCACGTGTTCCGCGCCGTCGCGGAACACGACACCTTCCGCCACGACGTCCGCGAGATATCTGGGACGATGCCCGCTACGAAAAGCCGCCACCTCCAGACCCAAGATTCCAGGACGAGTACGAAGACGCGGATGATGATTCCAACGACTCAGAGGATGACGATGATGAAGATGGCGGGAGAGAGAGACCACCACGTGGCGTTCCGTTCCGGTATTTCAAGCACTGCAAAGACAACATTGAGTACTTAGAGCGTAGACAAGACTAAGATATCAAGACCTTGCCTCAGCATCTCGAGACTTCGGAACAGCTTCGAGCCCAAATGCCTCTCGACGTCGCCTACGCTCAACATCAAGACCTCCTTGCACAACAAGATCAAGTGCTTTCTACATCAGCCGATAGAGCCGCTTTTGAATGGGCTTTAGAGAAGGACAGATTCCCCAACCTGAAGAGGATTACCCTTACTCCTGCTGCACACGGTATTCTCTTCAAGCCACTATATCTAAACCCCGCTATTCGCGCTCTTCCATATGGCTTCAACAGAAGCCCCTACGAATACTGGGACCGTGAGGGGTCCAAGAGCAGATGGCGTGGTTTCCTCCATGTTATCAATATTCTCGCTCGGCAGGGCAGCACGAAGATCCAAGAGCTGGTCTTCGACGGTAACCAAGTCTGGTCTGGGCTTACGTGTGGTATCTTTCACGCAACGGAGCCGTGTGTCGAGTATGATAATCTCGTTTACGTAATCAAGAAGCCAGGTTTTGCGACACTCGTTCTCAACCTCATGGTCACCTCGCAGGAAGATAATAAATACCTTGCTTTTCGCAATGGGCGTCTGAGGCAGGCTCTAGAGGCGGATTTGCGACACTTTATGTTGGAGACCGACGAAGAAGGTAGCCACGAAGACACGACGTATCCCTCACATTGGGTGTTGGATCACTTTATCCCCTTACGATCCATTTTCCCTATCGAGGCATAGAAAGGCTTGGCGCACTTCGGGCTATCGCGCTTTGTCGTCAAGCAGCTGGACTTGCTCGACTTTCTCTCGGCGCTGCCGCAAACCCTGCAATCGGTAGAACTTAGCTTCCTCTGGTTCATGAAAGATAACGGTAACTATAGAGAGCTGCTCTTTGCTATTCGTGACGACTTAGGCTGGCAGAAACGCACCGTGAGACCTCGTCTACTCGTGCGAGTGCACCCATACATCATGTTGGCAGGGCGCGCCGTCTGGCTCGAAGATGAGTTGCAAGAGTTTCTATACAACGACGGCGAGAACCCGTACGCTATTCCTTCACTGCGAGGAAGGATGGTGAGGCCAGGTGATGGTCCTCTGCCTCTGACCCTGAGGTATGGTTTCGGGGAGGAGAAGGACGCGTTCGAGCCTAGATTTGAACGGTCCTTCGAGTCGGAGGATAAGCTTATTCGATTGGGAATTCTCAGGAATTGGAGGGCGGAGTGATGTAGAGACTGGACGGGGTCGTATCAGGAGGGTGTCCGTCGGCGGACCGCGATCCAACGAAACAAACATTGGGACACACATGCGATTCGAGGCCTTCTTGGAGACCATTGTTTTTAGTACACCAATAAGCGCATTCCGTCGCCGTCGTGAATCCATTACTGGACTTTCTAGCTGACCCAAACAACAGACTTTCTCAACGAGAATTCCCAAAAGAACGAAGTGGTATTAATTTCCGGAATAGATTTGATGAAAGTTGATATATATACTGAAGGAATGCCAGCGAGCATCTGTCGATCCCCGTCGGCTCTGGTAGCAGTAGACTCGTGCAACTTCTCCTGGTTCATAGGGATGATAGTCTCGGTCGACGAATTGGCTGATAGATGTCTTTCCTGACATTTACGCCACACCGACACATACGTAAACGTCCGCCTGGAGGCCCGTACAGTCCGTTTCGACGGCCGGTTTCCACGAGTAGAAGTCATCAAGGGCGATGCCTTGCGTGTCCGCAAAGGCCCAACATCCGTCGCCGGTGACTAGTTTGTAGAAGTCGTTGCAGTTAGAAACCATGCCTGGTTGCACGGGCGTCGGGGTGGCAGCGCCTGTCGGAGAGCTGGTTCCGGTGGTGGTAGTACGGCGAGGGCTGGTCGGCCGGGTCATCATGAGCGCCCGGGAGGATCCGTCGGGCTCGGTAGAGACGCAATAGTATTTCTCGATGACCATGCCCGAGCAGTCGCTCTTGACGGACGGATTGAAGGTGAAGAACTGATCAATGGTCAGGCCGGTCATGTCAAGAACTACCACGCATGACTCGCCAGCTCCCGGCGCGTACCAGCTCGTACATTTAGCGCTCTCGCCGGCTGCGCGGGGACTGGGAGGCGCGGGGGTGGATGTTGGAGCTGCAGGTTGTGAGCGAATTTTTGTTTGTCGCGCTGGAAATTGGCATCATTCTTGATGATAGTCTTACTCTCCGACTCACTTGCCGCCTGCACACAATTTCAAGGAGCTGCGGACGAGAATGTCCCGCTTCCAGGTGGCAATGACAACTAACAGTCATTTGATTTTCTCTTACGAATACTTTAACGGAACAAGAGTCCCACGAACCAAACTTAAAATCCATGCGTGCCTGCGCTGAGATTTGCCGATCCAACAACCTGTGATGTTGCTCTGCGTTGGCGCTAAACGGTCGCAACCGGGAATATCACCGGTACGGTCGGCCCCGCATCCGCACCATGTAGTCCTGCACAATGCCTCCCACTCCTCGGACGTTGACTCGCTCTGATCGGGAACATTCGCAATTACTTATTGAGCGGGTGCGGCATCTGGCACCAGGCTCAAACTTGCCGGTGACTCTGCATGCCGTTACCATGGGTTGTCTCTGTATCCATTCTTGGCCATGCAGGAACCATGCGCCTCTCAGGTGATGAACATGTTCGGTCTTCACGCTCTTGAAGTCGAGGCCTTCTCTGTAACCCTAGAGCTATCCATGTTTGTCGGAGATTTATGCCCTCTTCGGCTGGTCAAGTGTTATGGAGCGACCAACAGATCCCAGGAGTCGGTCCCAATATCCACCGCATAAAGTCGAGCATCACAGAGCAACAATCCTTGCACTACCAGACGAGACAGCCACGGATGGACGATGCCTCTGAAGAAGGGAAGATCCGAATTGCGCTTTGAATTTCAATATAGTGAAAGACTGAGAACATGAATACGGTGACCCTTTTCTGTCATTCTTGATCAATCATCGTTTACCCTGACCCTCACGCTCCTTATGCTCCAGCTCATGGGACATCCAATCTTTTGCAAGATGACTTCCATCCGACAACACCGACTTACAATCTTTCACATGATCCATTTTGTGCTTTTCTCTGTTTTTCTCACTCCTGTCTTTGCTGGGCATGCTCACGGGCATGTTCACGATCACCCTGCCCGCGACATTTTGAGAGTTCCTGGCAAAAACCACCACTTCTCCCCAAGACAGACCTCACTTACTGCCACATTATCTGCATCCGGACAAGGAGACTACACGTGCGGTCCAGACAAGCCTTGTGGCAATGGACCATGTTGCGGCGCTGACGGCTGGTGCGGCTACAGCCCGACATACTGCGGCGAAGGTTGTCAATCCAACTGTGATGCCAAGGCAGAGTGCGGCGAGTTCGCTGCCACTCCTGGCCAGACATGCCCTCTGAACGTGTGCTGCTCCGAGTTTGGCTTCTGCGGCACTACCACCGACTTTTGTACCGGCGGCTGCCAGTCCAACTGTGAGCAGCCCAAGCCCAGCGGCTCTCCGTCCGACGTTCAGCAGAGGTTGATTGGATTTTGGGAGACTTGGAACATGCAGAAATCCTGTGGTACGATGGGCCCTGGAGAAATCCGGTTCATCTCCTAACGCACTTGCTCGTCTCCTTTGGTTACATCAACGACGCTTTCCGAGTCATCAACATGGACGGCATCGATCCTGGCTTATACAAATCTATCGGCAACGTCAAGGCCAGGAACCCGAGCCTCAAGATCCTCATCGCTCTTGGAAGTTGGACCTTAAGCGATCCCGGCCCGTGGCAGAAAGTTTTCCCTACGATGGCGTCAACCAGAGAAAACCGCGCTGAATTCATCAGGAACTTGATTGGATTTCTGTCAGAGTACGGCTATAGTGGAGTCGGTGAGTGTAGCCCATTTCGCAAGATTGTGTTATCAACTAACAAACGAATCCACAGCTTTCGGTAAGCGCTTTGTGCATTTGCTGTGGCAAATAGGTCTGGCTCCTGCAAAATCGACCTCCATAAACACAGAGAAGACTTTCGAACATCACTGACAATCTGATAGGTTGGGAGTACCCTGGTGCTGACGATCGAGGTGGTTCAGATGGAGACGGCGAGAACTACACTGCGCTTCTGACGGAACTTCGCGAAGCCATCAACGCAAGTGGCAAAGACTACATCGTAAATTTCACAGCCCCATCTTCGTACTGGTATCTCCGTCACTTCGATCTAAAGGGAATGGAAGCCCAAGTCGCCTGGATCAACCTGATGTCTTACGATCTCCACGGCGTGTGGGACAGTAGCAACCCCATCGGCAACCAGGTACTTCACATACTAACTTGACCGAAATTAACCACGCCCTCGATCTGGTAAGATTTTAATGATCTGAAAGTATGCTTCAATCTGCTTACGAGACCCTTTTCAGTTTTGGCGAGTTGGCGTCGAACCCTCGAGCGTCGTCTTAGGCCTGGGCTTCTATGGCCGGTCTTTCGAGCTCGAATCTGCTTCATGTTGGAAACCTGGATGTGCTTTCAAGGGACCAGGTGCTGCGGGGAGGTGTTCCAACACTGCTGGTATTCTTTCGTACAGCGGTACATTCTCGCTCGCTCGTTCCTCTTTCATACGTTGGTACTCGGCTGAACCACTCTCTACGCAGAAATCATGGAGATACTCGACAACACGGGGGCGACAGCTTACCACGATGAGGCTGCCGCTGCAAAGTATCTCGTCTATGCCCCTAAGGCGGCGCTATGGCGAGACATGTTCACCAACAAAGTTGGAACGGACATGTACGTAGATGCGTTCGAGATCAAAGAGGAACTGAGCGAGCCCCTGTTCTGGGATTCAACCGACAACTGTCTCGTGGGAGGTAAGGAATACGATCAGGGACTCGTGGCCCATGTTGAGGGCACCCTTGACGCACGTTTCTAATACGGGTATTCTATGGTTGTAAGTTTTAGTCGAGATGCACGAGACGAAATCCCGCGGGCTCTAACTGTTCCAACAGGCAACACTAGGGGACGGAGATCTCAGACTGAGCCAGGCCAGCGGCTTTCTCTCTGTCAGGGGCAGTACAGACCTGACATTCACCGTTGGTGGTGTCGGGGAAGTTGACCTCGACAAGACCAACAAAGGCAACCAAGCCACGACCAGCGGGAAAACAACCAGACACCGCGAGATATCAGTAGATGCCGGTGATGGCGGTACGAATATCTACCTATCACCTTATTACACCATCAACTACTCTGTCGGCTCTTTCAACGACACCGATGGAGGAAGCGCGAGCCCCAGTGGCCCCTACTTCGATGGAAAGCTCAGCACGCGTGTCATCTCCGACTTTGGAGACTTCAACGCCTATTTCCATGCTACCAAAGAGGACAGACTCAGAGTCAAGCAGGACGACCGGCTGAAGAACAAGATCTCCATCCCCGATGAAAACGTCTTGGATGGTACTGCCGGCAATGGCGGGAGGATCAGCGTGGGGGCATTCGTCAAGTTCGGCATGAAAGATCAAGTTTTGGTTCCTACAACGTGGTCCCGGCAGGGTATTCGAAATGCATCTTCCAGAGATAAGTAGCACATTTTCTCCAAGAGTCAGGAGGGCCTGCTGGCTGACAGACTGTGTCTTCAGATTGCGGTGAACTATGGCACGATTACAGAGTTCACCTTCATTCCCGGCGGCGGTGCAACCTTTTGCACGGACTACGATATTGCGTATGACAGCACACACACACACACTCTCTCTCTCTCTGTTTGAACTTGACTAAAACTGCTTCAAGAACCTCCGTTTACCAAAACCCAAGTCGTAAGTACAGCCCATCATATCACTCGTTCACGCACACTTGCTGACAAAACGGTCCGTCACTAGACGAAGCGTTGGATGGAGCTCGACTGAAAACACGGTGGTGCTTGCTTCCGATAGAGGACGTTTTGCGGATGATCTTTCCATCGAAAAGGAGAGATACCGAACATGCACTGACTTCCCCAACAGCAAGCACCGGCCGACGGGAAACTGTGCTATCCCAACGCCTCTCCCTCCGCAGGCGTGATGCCAGGGTGGGGCTATAACGCAGATGCGAACATCGATCCGACCAACTTTGTCGGCGCGGACTACGGTTCGGATTTCGGCAGCAAATCTGCGCTGCAG
This sequence comes from Colletotrichum sansevieriae, assembly GCA_026260285.1. Classification (NCBI taxonomy): domain Eukaryota; kingdom Fungi; phylum Ascomycota; class Sordariomycetes; order Glomerellales; family Glomerellaceae; genus Colletotrichum; species Colletotrichum sansevieriae. Next base: position 84,365 of record JAOQIF010000203.1, on the reverse strand, counting down.
TGTAGCAACTGCCTGGACTGTGGTGCCACGGGCAGCGACAACGGGCAAATGCTGCGGCTGCGCGAACCTCAACAATTTCTATCCCAACGACGAAGACATGCCGGACTGCGACTGGTGCATCAAGTCGGACGGACAATGGCCGGGCTCTCCGACCGCAACAAAAAGGGACGAGTATCACGATAACACGGACGTCGTCCACGCTGAGGAGGAAGCCGACGCAGACGACGACGATGACGACGACGACGGCGAGCATTTCAACGTCCTCGACAAGCGCGTGTACGGCATAGCGACACTATCAGAGAAGCCTGTTTCTATATGCGGCAGAAAACTGAAAACCTTCAAAGACTCAAGGTATCCCGCCTCCATTGGCCCCGCGACCTACCCATGGGACGGAATCCAGGGCGCAAGATGGGATGCCGTGTCCAAGTACTGGGGCAACGGATCTGCCGTTTGTTCAGACTGGTCCATCAAGCAGCTGTCCCGGGCCGACACCGAGTATATTGACGGCTCCGGCGTACCGGTCAGATCACAATATGACAGTATGTCCCTGCCTATTTTGAGAACTTTTTCTTTACTCTTGTTAAATATTCCCATTCTGACAGCGCCGCTTAGCCGAGCACGTTTTCGAAGGCCAGTTGATGGGCGACTTCTTCACCCAGTGGTTAGACAAGGGCGCCATCACGGGCCAGTTTCCCGCCGTGTCCAACCCTGCACTCAAGATGAGTTGCCAGGTCACGAAGGCGACTATTCTGGACATCAATGCGCTGAGGGTCACGGTACACAACGAGGACAGGTCTTTCTTCTACCTGATGCTGGCGCAGATGGGAAGCATCGGCTTCAAGGACCGCTTGACGATCATGCAAAAGAGACCAAACCAAAAGAAAGGCAGGGTGAGTTGATGGCAAAGTTGCAAACCGCCAACCGAGCACACCACGACGCCGTCTTTGGCCCTTGTTGCTAGAAGCTAACTCCTTGAGCTCAGTTATTCGGTGGCAAGCAGCCTAACGAAATGTCAAAGTACAAGAAAATGAGTTCTCAAGTTCAGCTCCAGGTAAGGAAAGAAACAGGTACGTCCTGATGGAACATTGGGCTCACACTGACTTTCGAGTATTTTTTTTGCTGTTATATTTTTTTCAAACGAAACCTCTCTCGTTGTTGCTGTTTTCTGACGCTTTTTCTTTCTATTCTCAGGGCTCGTGTTCGAGTACGTCAACAACATCGCGGTCTGGCAAAAGTTCTGTGCGACGCACGAGAGTGTCTACAGCTTGCTTGGCGACTTCGACACGTGGTACTCCCAGAGTGGCCAGGGGGTGACCATACCCAATCTTCAGGACGAATGAAAGGCCTACATCGAGACCGTACTGAGTTCCATGGTGCTCCGGTCCAGGGCCACGTACGAGGCCCAGCGAGCAGAAGGTCTCTCCAAGTATGTCGTGTCTCTCTCTCTCCGTCCCATTCCCCCTTCGCTGTTACATATCATCAGCTTCCTGACTTTTGTCCGTACTACTTGTCTTTCTTCCTCAGCTCTTTCATCAACAAAAGGCCAAGTGTAGGCTGAGAACATGTCAGTGTCCCATGCGAAACGACAAGATCATGTCTTGACTTACGCAGCCTCTATCAACCCTTTGCCGCCGTCTCCGAAGACATGTCTCCTGCCATCACCGCTTCCCGTTCAACTACACCAACAACCTTTCCCTCAAGCCCCATCATGGCCGTAGGCATCAGCGCAAAAGCCCCCAAGAGGCCAGCGAACGCTAGAAAAATGTTGCCATCAGTCTCCCAAATCCAATCGCCGTGACCCTCCGTATAGAGGAGCAATCCAAGCAGCGTCTCGGCCGTGAATATGAAGTATGCGGCCAATCCTCCGACAGCAAGCCTGAACCATGCAACACGCGGAATTTCGTATGACACCACAACGTAGCGCGCCCATACTATCCCGACGGCGGCCTGAAGAGGGATGAGCATCAGCTCAGTCTCTGCTGTGGATGCATGCTGCTTGGAGAAAGGAAACAGGTACTCTTGGCAACTGAAGGCAACCCAGGAAAGGAGGGTGCCCGTCGTAAAGGTAAGGAGGAAGTAGACCAAAGCGATGCGAACGATGAAGAAGGCGAGAGCCACATCCCAAAGAATTTCGATGACCGAGTCTGTGGTTTCGAAGAGATAATGTCCCGTCATGCTACTTCAAGAATGGTTTCAGAGTGATAGTGATTGGTATCTGCGTTGATTCTTCTTTTGCCGAAGCAATTCCTTGTTGTCTCGAGGACCTTAGGTGAGTCCTATTATATAGACATTCTTCGCTCACGCGACCTATTTTTGTGATGTTCTTGTGATTTGGCTGTGCTGAAGACGGCCAGGTGTGTGGGGTGATCGTGGAGTGATGTCCGGGGAACCGCGGGATAATGTACCCCAAATGCACAAGTACCTTGCTCGCGCGGATGGCTAAAAATGCTGTGTAAGCAACACGCCAGCTCTTTTTTGTTTTCTGCGCGGCTCAGTTTCTTGAGTGCGACTAAGATCGCCGCTTATGGGTAATGGGGATGAAGTGAGTTTTGGGGGGTATCGTCTCTCCGTGTTAATGGGCGGCAGTCCTCTTGCGTTCCTCCTTCTAAACTAATAAACCAAAGGCAATAGTTTGCCACTCTCTAGATTACGGTCTTCTCCAGCTTCTTGGCCAGGTCGTCCACCTCCTTATCCTTAATCTGGACGGTGGGCTGCTCCTGGGCCTCCTCGGCTTCCTTGACGAGGATCTCGGCTCTCTTTTCGGGCTCGAGCTCCTCCTCCTCTTCCTCGGACTCCTCCTCATCCTCAGAGTCCTCTTCTTCGAGGTCGCTAAGGCTATCAAGGCCCCAAGCGTCCTCATCGACGACGTCGCCGCCGAGCCTCTCCTTGCGTTCCTCGAGAAGCTCGCGAACTGCGACAACGGAGGGGTCCTCCTCCTCGAACTTGTTGCCGTTGAGCTCGACCTTCTTCAACGCGGGTAGGGAGTCTGCGGCGACGCTAGCAATGCCAGTTAGGGCCTTGGAAGTGATATCGTTGAACTGCAGCCGGAGGATCTCGAGCTCGTTCAACTTGCTCTTAGCAAGAGCCTTGGCGACCAGAGCGGTACCCTTGGCAGTGAGGTAGGCATCATTCAGGCCCAGCTCCTGCAGGTGCGACCAGGTCGGGAGAACGCTGGCGACGGCCTTAGCGCCAGTGATCGTGAACGTGTTGTCCTGAAGGTCGAGAATGCGGAGCTCGGTTGCGTGATTAAGACCTTGGCTGATGAGATGGCTGATTCCCTCCTGACGAATGCCGTTCTGGACCATCTTGATCTCCTTGATCTTGTTGTGGAGCCTGAAAGCCTTGGCCCAGGCCTGCATGCTGCCGTTTTCCAGGCGATTGCGACCGCAAATAACGGTCTCGAGATCAGGAACCTCCTTGCCTTCCTTTCTCGCCGCCTCTTTCTTCGCGTGCAGCTCAGAGAGCGCATCCGCCACCAGAATACCCGCATGGGGGCCAAGACCATTGTTGTTCAGGTAAAGGTGCTGGAGGGGCACGTGAGCAGCCAAAAATGCGACAACGGGAGCTTGGGTGTTGATGCCAAAGGCATTGTCGTTAAGGTTGATCGTGTTGAGCTTGGGAAGGTTCAGGATCGACGTGAGGAGAGAGGAGAGCGCCTCAGGAATTTCGCTCAGGAGGCGGCTGGTAAAGATGTCGGAAAGGTCAGCTGCCTATCCGTCGTATAAGTCAGTATGCGCGCAAAAAAACCAAGCTGATGTCTGGAAAACGAACCCTAAGATTCTTCTTGGTGGCCAAGACCTCTCCAAGGAGCTTGCAAGCACCGACTCCAAGAGTGTTTCCGAGAAACTTCACTTCCTCCACATCCATCGTGCGCAAGTCGGCGATATGGGGTTCGAGGTCGGCAGCGGTGTCGAGCTTGAGCCCCTTTCCCTCGAGGGAGAACACCTTACGCGTGGTCGCCATGTTTGTTATGATGCAAATACGAGTGTGTTGGTCCGCTGGGAGCAAGGTGGCATGTGTTGCGCAAAATGAGTGCCTGTCTGGGTTGTGATGGTGGGGGAGGGGCATAAACAAAATAATGGAGGATTTCGAGACCCAAAGTTGCAGGGGGTTCTGCCTGGGTGCGTGGGTGCCTGGCTGCTTGCTAACACTGGCAAGGGGAAATCTGCCAGCTGAGACCGAGCTGGCAAAATTCCCCCGGAAATGCGCAGCAGGACCCACCAGACAAGCTCCGCGAGCCACGGTCGTTCATGTCGCGATCCAGGCGCAAACACAACTTCAACTGTCAGGAGTTGTGCATTGCTCAGAGCTTCCTAAGCAATTGTTTTCACATCCAGCTCTTTCCCATTGTGAATCAGGCCGCCTAGAAATCTGCAATCAGCACAGTCTCCTATCATCGATACCACCACGACCGCAGCTCGATTCGCCAATTTTCCAATCTTACCATCGGCGAACACCATTCGATACCCATTTTTGCATCGCTCGAAAGACCTTTCCATTCCCCGACCGCTCACGATGGCTCGCCACTCGACACCACCCGAATCGCCTCTGTCCTCAATGGACAACAGCGACGCTTCTGAGAATGAAGTTCACGACTACGAAGATGAATCACTCCTTCGACCATCAAAGCGACAGAGGCTCGGAGCTACGTCGACAACCTCCCCTGCGCCTGCCACAGTCCATGAACCCGGCCATGAGCCCGAACCTGAGGCAGATCCTCTTGAGGGCTTATCGGACGTCTCATCGGACACGTCCGGTGATATTCCCAGTTCCCCCATCAACGCGAGACTCGACGAAGAGGACTTTCAAGAGCAGGTGACCGTCTGTGCATGGGAGGGTTGCGACGCGGGAGATCTCGGCAACATGGACAAGTTGGTTGAGCACATTCACAACGATCACATCGAGAGCCGGCAGAAGAAGTATACATGCGAATGGAATGGATGCAACCGTAAAAGCATGGCGCACGCAAGTGGTTACGCATTGAAGGCACACATGCGATCCCACACCAGGGAGAAACCATTCTACTGCTACCTGCCAGGTAAGCTCCTCTACCCTCATTCTTTCAGCGACATTTACTGATTTAAAATGCAGAATGCGACCGCTCATTCACAAGGTCCGATGCCTTAGCGAAGCACATGCGAACCGTTCACGAGACAGAGGCCCTCAGGCCGTCCGATCCTGTCCCCAAGTCGATGCAGTCAGGTCCCACGGGCAAAGGCAAGCTCAAAATCATCATCAAGACGCCCCAATCACATGCCGCTGGACATGATGATTCCATCGACGACGCTGCAGACGAGGACGACCTATCAGCCGACCTTTTCACCCCATTGACCGAAGAGCAAGGGTTCACCCTAGACGAGCTTGGGATGCCACTCGAGAAGCTCTACCGACTCTGCAGATTCCAAGTCAAGTGGTCAGAAGAAGAGTCGGTCAAACTTCAGGACGAAGTCAAGTACTGGGAAAAGGTCTACAAAGAAGAGTGGCAGGAGAAGGAGGTTCTCCTTTCACAAGTGATTCAAAGCGAAGTTGACTGGCACAATCGCAGGGCAGCTGTGCTTTCAGGTGCTGCTGACGTGCAACCCTTTGGTGTCATTGAGAGCCAGGAGGGCAACACTGTCGACACAAACGGTGATGAGATGGAGTCCCGGGAGGCGAGACTAGTTGACCAGACTTTAGCGAACGGAACCGCGGTTTGATATGGATGGCAACAGGGGTCTGGAGTTATGTATACTAGAAGAACAGTTCATTGTTGAATTATCATGCGGCAAGTGACCGCGCATCGTGTAGTGGTACTATGCCCGCAGACTCGACACCAGCCCTTGGATTATGATCTTAATGTAACGTGACTTTGGGCAATGGATTTGCCCTTTAGCTTGGAGTGGCAACGGATTTCTTAACTGCAACTTTGACGCATATTTGCGTTGTGTCGATTCTGTTCCCTTGGTGATTATATTCTATCCGCTTTTCGATCTCGACAACTGTCTTGAACCGGCATTGGTTCATCTACAGCCTACGAATCTCCTCAGCTGCTGTGCCCAGCCAACGGCCTTGTCTAAGGTCTCTTCTGATATTTCACATTCCCTTCTTCTTGGTGCGGTAGGACTCAGTGTTCTTGAAGGGGAACGAACTGGTATCCTTATCAAAGCCATGCTTCTTGCTGCGGCGCGACTCATCCCCGGCAAACATGAGGCACCACAGCCCAAACACGGCGAAGACGGTGCTGCCTAAGCACCCTAGGAAGAAGGCGGTCTGGTCAGACCTGAGCCACCTACTATAACAGTAGAAAGCAGCGGAGGCGTTATGAAGTGACGTCAAGAAGATGGTCGCATAGGCGTAGGGCGAGATTGTGCCTTGCGGTGCTGTTCTTGTGTGTAAGTATACTTGAGATGGTCAAATCAGGTGAGGGAGAGGGGGCCTGTCTGACTTTGATCTTCGGGTGTGAGAGGAACGGCCCCGGAAAGTGTCACGACTAGAAGACCTAGAGTAAGGAGAGCGAAACCTAGGGAACGGGCGAAGTAGTCCTCCAGGGCTAGAGAGCCAGTTTGTCAGTCTTACCTCACTTGTTGGAGTGTAGTGTAGCTGAGGAGGGAGGCAGGGCTGGCTCACTGGTTGCGGCAGCCTGGTAATCATCTGGTCGCAGGAGGTTGCCGATGAATCTCGGCCATATTATCAGCGGAATGGCCTGCGTGCAAAGCCATCCCAGGTTTCCGTAGCTGTAGGTTGATACCGCCTGATCATCGTCAGTAGGAGTGTGTCTGCACGCGTGGAAGGTGGCTCTTACGTCCATTGCTGAGCTCTCGTTTTCAGCGCTTCAGACTGAGGCCAATGTGATCAAGGTTAGGTGATGCTTAATGAACCCTTCTGGAGCTCGACTGCGAATACTGAAGATCGTTGAAGCTGCTGTATATGGATGACCTCAGCTAGCGACGTCATTGGACTGAGGTGGTCCCCCTCACCCCCCGTCGCACTGCCTGAAGAACCCCTGGCCCCCGCCCCCCGGTACCCCTCCACTTTCTGCTCTGTAGGTACCAAGGATGCCTGCCGGCCGATGCCGCGGGGCTCAGTCCACTTAATTTTTTCTTCCCAATCCGCCACCTGCCGATTTCGCATTGGCAGACTGAACTTTCTCCTTCCAGCCCCTCTCCGAATCCAGTGGTTGGGGACTGATTTGCAATCACGACCCGGTACTGAATTTCACTTATCCTTTTCTAATTACTCCGGCCAGTTTACGCATCTCCGGATTCGCGGAGGAGGACTGGACAGACGCTAGAGACGCAAGGCAAGGGTAGAAGGCCCTCTTTTACGTTAGCAAGCACATCACATAAAGGGCGCGGCTCCCAATCCCTCCGTCGCTTCTCCATCTACAAACATCTTCGCGCCGCAACAAGAGAACTTTCCCAAACTGCGATATTTCAAAAACCCCGCCAATACTGCGAATCATCCCTGAACCAATACTGACTCTCCCAACGAGCCGCCACTCACAATGAGTGCGATCCTCTCAGCAGACGACCTGAACGACTTCATTAGTCCGGGCGTCGCCTGCATCAAACCCATCGAAACCCTCCCCTCCGCCCCGCCCCCGCTCCAAGATGCCTCGTCTCTCGAGACCGAAGTAATCCTCGACGGCCAACCGGGCTCCGCTGCGGGAGCAGCAACAGCCAACGCCCCGCCTGCCGAGATATCCCTGACGGATTGCCTCGCCTGCTCCGGCTGCGTCACCTCCGCCGAGGCCGTGCTGGTGAGCTTGCAGTCTCACACCGAGGTCCTGAACACGCTCGACTTTGGTTCCTCACTGCGCATCGTCGGGCCCGACGAGACCGGCCAGTTTCGCGTCGACGGCCTCGAGGATGAGAGCCGCAAGCTTTTCGTTGCGAGCGTCTCGCCTCAGACAAGGGCTAGCCTGGCCGCCGCCGCCGGCAACGGTACGACGGAGAAAGAGGCGGGAAACATGCTGGAGAGGCTGCTCAGTGGGCCGGACGGGCTCGCGGGCGGCGGCAAGTATGGGAATGGGTTTACGTGGATCGTCGATACCAACGTTGCGCGCGAGGCGTGCTTGGTATTGGGCGCGGACGAGGTTCTGGGTGCTGAGGATGCGCTGGCGTCTTCTGCGACGAAGCCGATCCTCACTGCTTCGTGTCCCGGTTGGGTTTGCTACGCCGAGAAGACGCATCCATATGTCCTCCGACACCTGTCACGAGTGAAGTCTCCGCAGGCACTGATGGGCACGCTGCTCAAGACGGCTTTAAGCAGGAAGTTAGGCATTCCCCCGAGTAGGATTTGGCATCTTGCGGTCATGCCATGCTTCGACAAGAAGCTGGAGGCCAGTCGTGAGGAACTTACGGACGCTGTCTGGGCAGGAGACGGGACGCCAGGTCGCGGGATTCGCGATGTGGACTGTGTCATCACAAGTAAGGAGGTGCTAATGCTCGCGGAATCAAGAGGCTTCAATTTCTTCGACCTTCCCCGGAGCAAACCTGACCTCCAGCGCACAACGTTCCCTGACGAGCGGCTGGACAAGTTCCTCTTTCCCCACCGCGCTGCTCAACGCTCATCCAAAGTCGCGGGCTCTTCCGGCGGAAATCTCTATTTCACTCTCCAGACAGTGGCGTCTAAACACCCAAATTCCCAGATCCAAATAATACGCGGGCGCAACGCCGATGTTGTCGAATACGTCGTCGCATCCTCTACAGGGGACCCAATATTCAAGGCTGCAAGATTCTATGGCTTCCGAAATATCCAGAATCTTGTGCGCAAGCTGAAACCCGCGCGCCCTTCGCGTATGCCCGGAGGCAAGGCCTTCGGCGCTGCGCGGAGGCATACCGGCAAGTCTGCCGGTCTCGAGTATGCCTACGTCGAGGTGATGGCCTGCCCCGGCGGCTGTACGAACGGCGGTGGTCAAATTAAGGTCGATGATCCAATCATCGTCGAGCGCAAGGGGTTCACGACGAAACCCGGTCCAGTCGAGCAAAAAGACTTCCTTGCCGAAATCGACGAGGCCTACTTTTCGGCTGAGGACTCTGATGGCGAAGACCTTGGTTCCAAAAATGGTGGAACAAGAGGGGACTTTGTTGATGGAATTTCGCCTTCTTACATTCGAGATACCCTGGCGCATTGGGCAAGCATAACTGGTATAGACTTGGGTAGACTGGCGCTCACCACGTATCGTGAGGTGATCAGCGACGTCGGCAAGGATAAGACGAGCGAGACAGAGCGCGTCGTCCAGCTAGCAGGAAAGATTGGCGGGGGTTGGTAGTCGATTCCGCGACATGGTAGTAATTCATCCTTCCTTGGCGCCTCTCCTGGCAAATCCAAACCCTCCCTTTCCGGTCCCATCGGGTCCACGCGGTGTCCGAATAGCTTGTTTGAGTTGATCATCGTCCCTCGGAGTAGAGCGTCCAGATAGCTGGCCAGAGTCGCTGCCGCGATGATGCAAGGAGACACCGCCTCCTCTTAACGCGTAGTTGGGATCGTAGAGTTCTCTGCCGCTTTCGGATCGGCCCACGTCATGCCTACTGCCGGGCCGTCTGCTGTCCTCCTGCCTGCTTGAATTGCCTCTGTGGCCTCCTCCTCGTCCGCGTCCCCTGCCGCGCTGGTTCCCTCTGCCGCCCTCGCCAGACCCTCTAGGGGGCGTGACAGTTCCCGGACTCGAGGCACCGGAAGAGGGATTTGACTCCCCGAAAATCTTGGCGCGTGCCTCCTCGTATCTGCGTTGCTTCTCCTCGAGCTCGCGCTGCTGCTTGGCCCTGATCTCCTCTGGCGTGAGTTGCGGCTTCTTCTCGGGCTTTTCGTCTGCGTCATCGTCGGCAAGAGACATCTGGGAGAGTCCGGTGACGGGATCGCGACGGGCGATCATCTGGGGCGCAGGTTTGCGGCTGAGGACCTTGACTTGGGGCTTGAAGGTTGAGGCCAGGGGAGCGGAGGGTTGAGAGTTGAGGAAGTTCATCGGAGCCGGAGAGTCGCTGTTGGGCAGCCATGGTCAGTCAGGTTCCCAGGGTCTTGGGGGGATGGGGATAAATCCCAAGGCGGACTTTCAGAGCCGAGGAGATGAACCCAAGGGTAGCTTACGCTTCTTCCCATAGCTTGCGATTCAACTCAGCGTGCCGCGCGAGACGCTCCGCCTTGCTCAATGGCACCTGGGGCAGAGGCTGCTGGGGTTGGGAGTCGAGCTTGTCGGCTTGGCTCTCCCAATCATCATCGTCCCACGCATCAGGAACAGCTCCCTTCTTAACCATTGTGGGAACCGAGACTATGGCAGGTTTTCGTGTAAGGACCGGCCCGTTTGAACTGATGCAAGCTACCTAGTGAGTCTGCCAGGTTGCCTAGATAGGAAGTGGTGCTTAGGGGGAGCAAAAGAAGCGTTGCTTTGAGCGTGAGGAGGCTGGCAGTTTACGGTAGCTATGGTGGTAGCATCGGAATATTCTGAGTACCACCAAGATGAGGGTTAACAAACATTCAGATCTGACGTCGATATAGGGTGCGGTTGAAAAAGGTGGGATGAAGTTGGTCGACAGTCTTTCTTGGATCCGCGTTCCTAGAACCTTTCAGGTTCGGGGCTAATTTTTATTTTACTTTGGCATTCCCGCGGACGGAGGGGGCTACTGGCCGGCTACTTCCCGCTTGCTGGACCACTTGCGCCACACCAACGTAACGATCAAGTCCCTGCTCCCGGGCACTTGTGTGGAGGGGTAGCGTCAGGGGGGGATGGGAGCGTCAGGGGGGCATGGGAGCGTCAGCAGGCGCTGCATCGGATCTTGGAAACACCCTTGGAATGGTGGGGTCGCCCGGCCTGTGAGACGGGTTTGGGCAGAACAGGACAACGTTTCCCCGTTTCCCTTGGACATCAGCAAGTCAAGACTGCGTAAGCAGGGCGGATACTTGGACATTGCGACTTCAGCAGGTGGATATAATTACTGAATTCCGCTATTGTTTACTACCTGATTCTTCATCTTTTCCCATTCGTTATCTCAACTTAGAAGCTCCCACAAACTTATAAACCCCCCAGGCTGGGTATCCTGCTCTTGGAGCATGAAGATTGCCAGCCATATCGGGCTCTGCAGCACGACAACAACAGTAAGCACAACTATGTAAAGGTGGCTCTGATGCTCCTATGTCAAGCTTACGGTCGATTCGTGATCAGAACGTGAATATACTTTTGTGCGGGTTACAAGACGACTGGAACCATGGCAGCGTCCACTCAGCTTCAGACCCCTCAACCTGAGGCGGGAGGTAGCGCTGGGGATGAGAAGACAACCAACTGGAACACCAAGAAGTCCCGGGAGGAATATGAATCCTTCAAGGCGAAGCTTATCGATCAGCGTTTCGATCCCAGTAAGGTCATCCCACTCGCCACATTAGAGAAGAGGCCGCTGCGAATGAGCACCGGGGCTAACAGCACTCAGAACAATATCCTGATCCGCTGCTCCCCAGAAAGACGTCGGATATGCGTAATAATCCAAAAGGGTCTAATTCAGAGTCTGAGAGGAAATTTGATCAGATCATAGCGGAGTACAATTCATAGCAATTGTAGTGGTTTCATAGGAGTACGACGACAGGCTTTGAAATGGCTGCAGGCATTCAATTTCATCAAGAGACTGCATATTATCTTCATTTTGGAATCATGCGGATCTACTATGATCACAGGCCGCCATCTCAACCTGCAACACCTTATTATTTCAACTTTACATGAGAACTGTTGATCTATTGCTAAACATCCTGGTTCCATTGCAGAATTTGAGGTTAAAACATGACTGAATTGGCCAATTTGAACATGTCCCCAAGGCGGTCATTGTGGCTTTTTTCTTCTTCTTTTTATTAGCCCATAACCAACAACATGCATTGAGGTAGAGTGCAATCCTCTTCTGGACGAAATCCTTGAACGGAAATAGACCCTCGGGGGCTTGTGCTGAGAGCAGAACGTACACCTTGTGCTTGTCTTCAATCTTTTGGACATGATGTGACTGCGAGTCTCATTCCTTTGTCTTGCGTCAATAGGAGCAGTATGCCTCATACAGACGTTCTGATGCTCTCATCAAACGTAGTTGCCAAGCAGATGAGGAATTGCTCACTTCCAAAGTACACCTTGTCAATCTCCAATCTCTAAAGTAGGAAATTGAAATGGGTTGTCCCCGTGTTCTTACCTATAGACTTTGTCAGTTGGTGATTAAGTCCACAAAATCACACAGCAAAGGAACTTGTATAGCGAGTATAGCGAAGATAAAATAATAGCGAGAATAGCTGATAGCAAGAAGAAGAATATCGACCAAAGATCAAGATGATATGGACCATGGTTTTATTACTTTGGTCCTTAATTCCTTATAAAACGTTTGATTTCAAGACCTTGTATTCAACAGACAACACCATTGTTTAGTCATCTTCATTCATCTCACCTCCACCATCACAGCAACTATTCCCAATGTCACACGCCTAGATTTCTCTCATCCAAACTTCGAAGCCTCACACCCAGCTCAAGAAACAATCAACTACCGGTTCTGCCTCAGGTGTTGATCCATTAAATCATCAACAGCGGCCTCTCACCAACCCCTTTGATCTCTAACCTTGCCTAGTCTGTCAAGCACTGTCATCAGCCTCACGACCTCGCACGTCGAATGAAAAAGATTCACTTGAAAACGGCTCCACTCTGAATCACACTCTTACCATCCCGTTGCTATCCATATCCAACATGAAAACCTCCCTTTGTGTCCTGCCCTCCTTTCACAGTCCCAAAATCATCGTAATACCTTCACATTGCCAATACAACAGGACAAGAACACAAGCGTCCTCGAAGACAGTACCCTTATTCAAGCCCGACAGCACAATGGCGATGGCCTCGAGTAATCTCTCGCAAGATCAAAAGGGAAATAAGTGCCCAGCCGACTTGACCGGCTCGGCCTCCGCCCTGCAAGATCCCACCACATCTTCTCCCCCGAGCCCATCCTTCCCGAAGAAGCAAGGTAACAGAAAAGCCCTACCCAATGGGCTCCCCCCCAGCATGAAGGCTTACACGCGTCCAGATACCCAACACCATCAGACCATCGCCGACCGCCGCGCCGCACACCGCCCAAACTCCATCACCACCCCAACTCCGTCACCCTCGCCCTTCGAGCTTTCGACAATCAAGCTGGAGGGGCAGTTCCTCATGCCCTCCCTTTCGACGAACAGCAACCTCCCTTGTCGGAACAACAAGCCGAACAAGAATCCCCGCATCCTCCTTCATACCAGGACGTTCCGCTGGGTCAAGATGAAGGACGAAGTCTGGGTGAAGGTGAAGCGCCGCCGCTTCGTTATCGTCAGCGAGAACCCGGCAGAAGCTCAAACCTCACCACTAGGAAAAGTTTGGGTTTTGAACTCCTCCCCTCGTTCCACTTCATCGGTTCGATAGAAGAGTCTGGAAAATGCAAAATAAACTAATCACGGCTCGGCTGGTTGTACGGATCATGGGATCGGCCAAGGAATTGGATATTCCACTTATTTCGGAGTCTTGAGAGTTACGGGAGCGCTACACAAAGTTCACTCACGTGTGTGGAAGGAACAGCGTGGAAAGGAAGGGAAAAGAGCAAGCGTTGGTTTTGAAGTTTTTTGAGCGGCATCGATGGCATCAAGAGGTATAGGGAGTCTAGCATAGGATTTGTTGTTGTCATCGAGACTTATTCTCCTCCAATGAGCAACGAGGACCTTCCTGGAAATCTGATAACCATTCCGGCTATGATACCTGGTACGCAGAGAGTCGTTGTGCGGCTCCGAAACGATATGTTTCTCCAATCTCGGCCCCGAGTTGACTAACTATGAAATATCAAGTTGTTGCCAGAACAGCCACTATTTGATTAAGACACGTGAGCCTCCATTGTTTCCTCTTTCAAACCGGGAGCATTTGAAAACCGCCTGTCTCCCACAGTCTGTCTAATTTAGAGTCTGAACCATCATAGTTGGCGCTCCGACGTATGACCGAACTCTAGCTAGCTCGGGATTGGACCCCGAATGCCAAGGCGTCCCTTTTCGGCAGGTTCACGGAGCTACATTCGCTATTGAGGGATTGCACATGGCAAAAGCGTGGAACCTACCCCTCACCGGCGAAATGCGGGTGGATTGACGCCAGTACTGCATCAAATGTGCATAGCCAAGGTAGTAAAAAGTTGTGTGTTGGAGACTAGATCCAAGTTTCAACGGGTACTTTCGTGGGGTTTTGTAGATGTCGTTGAACCTCTGCGGAAGCTCGTCACAGCCAGGTCCATCAAATCGACATCCCAGTTCTCCGGGCAAGGGAGATCATTCTGACATGTTCATGTGAAAGGGAGGGGAGGTTGGGCAGCATTGTGTGGGAAAAAAAACAGACGAAGGTTCCTCGGCATGTTATTTCCGGGGAGAGGACATGAGAGAGAGGGAAGCTTGTGAGGAACTGGACTCGGCTCGAAAGATTGGACAACAACCTTCTTTTTGTCAGAGGCATTGCGGGGTTGGCAAGGTGCAGATCCGGCGGGTCGGGTCGAGTCGAGGATTCTTCGGACGACGATTCATCGGGGCTTGGGTTGCGAAACGAGAGACGTGCGAAGATGGGAGTATCAGAAGCTGCAGGACGCCTGGCACTGGTGCGCCTAGAATTGCTCCAAGCAGGGTATTAGTGACTCACCGAGGAGCTCGGCGTTGGTATTGTTGGGGATGTCTGCTCGAGCCATGCGTATGCCACGTATCGAGAAAGGAAAGCTTTGGCACTGGAAGACCAAGCATCATTGGATGCCATCGGGTATTCGAGAAAGTATTGAGATGTCCGCGTAGGCGCATTGTGAAAGCTGATTGATTTGCTTATCCTGGATTGGTGGGGTTTTGTGTAAGCTGCGACCAGTAGTCGGATTCGTCTTGACTACAAGTTGGCAATGGCAATTGTTAATGGCGTGCGCGTTGAGCTTGATGACTCGTCCACGCAAAGCCGCCACGTCTCGATCGCTAGGTAATGTCGGATCAGATGGGGACGGAGTTGAGAGTTCACCGTGTCTGGTGGGAGGACGGAAGGACGATTAGGGACTAGTTAACGTAGTAGATTCCACCAGCTACGTAGCGGTTGGACGGTTGCCCCACCGCAGATGAACAACGGAGTTTGAATCCCTAGGAAAGTGTTGCCCCCGAGATGACTATATAGCTTGGCCAAATTTGGTATAGCAAGTATAGACCTAGGCCGTAGGCTCACCGAGTAAGCACCGGGTTGCAATGGCTGTACCGGTACCGATACGTCGCAGGCGGTTACGGGTATGTAAACCAATGTTGTGGTATCTCCCGAGTTTTGTTGGAGCTACAACCCGCTACTCAGTAGTGGTTCGTGTCCACGTCTGTGTCCAAAAGCTTAGAAGCGAAGGACTCGGAATCGAATGGTTGAGGTGCCAAGTAAGCGCTTATCTCCCGGCCATTCTCTCATCCGTCGAAGATACGAAAGCTGAAATGCACTTAGTTTAACTGCCTTTTCTTTTCGTGTATCCCGGATTGAGGTGAACTCCTTCTCCTTCGGGAAGGATAGCCAGTCAACCTGCCATTCCTTTTCTTACGTCAGCTGTATTGGTATGCCGGTCCTTCGGTAACCTGTAAAAAGCATGGGGTGGTACTGTAGAGCAGACTGAGCAAGCCAGTCGGCCGAGAAGGAGCGGCGTTTATACGTCTTAGATGTCATACGGCAGACTTTGCAGCCAATGCCGTAGTTCAGCGCGTTCTCCGGACGCCAACTGGAAAACAGGGAAAGACAGGCCATAATTAGATATGCAAAGGCGAGACACGGCCCATGACGTCTGGTAGTTGATGAGCTGAACATGTATGCAGTCGTAGAAACTGAGTGTTGGTAGCTGAGAATATTGCCCACTGCGTTTCTCTACGAGCAGCAAAAACAGGGTTAGGCGAATAATTGGCGGGGGTCGTCCCGAGACATTCTCGACCTTTACGGTGATTGTGCTTTTTTCAAGGCAGATTCGAGATAGTGGTAGGATGAACCAGGTCGAGGAAAATCCGTAGTTAAGAACTGACGGTCGCTGATTGAGTGAAGTGGCAGGAGCAAAAGGACAGCCCACAGAGCCCCTTCTTGGCTCGGCAAAGTAATGAGCTCTTTGGTGCAGGCGAGTCGATGAAAAGCAAAGCGATTGTAACCAGGTATTGGATGTTGCGACATCAAGCTGTGCATATTCTGGCACCCAGGATTGCTCCTTCCCAATCAGAGCCCTCGTGCCGAATTGATGTTGTTTTGTCGTTCGGTGGTCGGCTTGAGTCATCCACCTTGTCAGTCGAGTCGCCCATCCAACCCACCCCCGCGGTTCGCTCGCCCATGTCGAGGAACCCTGAGGCAAGGAATGTCCCGCTCTGTGGCGGGGCCGCCATCCCGAGAGGATCGATCCTCTCGACGGCGGTCTCGGAGAGCAGCCGTGGCATGGGCCCCACTCGCCTGAGCCGAAGCTTTCGGTAGGTTTTCGCAGGTATTGTATCGTGCTGGTGTAATATGTGATGTGACACAAGCACCAGCTGAATGAGATATGACAGTGCGCATTCGCTCTGGTGCGGGCTGCTGTAAATCGAATATTGGGCGATCGGTTGCGGCTTATAGCTCGCTAAAACAGTGCGGTGGACCGTGGACATGCCTTCGATGGGGTCTTCGGTCCGTTCTAGAAAATCATCTGGAACATTGTGACCCTGTAATCAAGCAAGCCTAGCCGAACTGAGGCACGGCGGTCACCTGGAACATTTCAACTAAGTGACTTAACTCCAAGGCGCGATACATAAGGCACCTTATGCGAGCTTGGCGAAGGGTACAGTCCGGATACCTGGGTACCTACCGAATCATGTGCCATGGCAGCTTAGGCATAAGTCGAGGAGCGGAGGAGACGAGGGGCGGGGGATGAAGTAAAAAGAACTGAGCGCAAACGCGGGACGAGGAGACCGGCATCGGGAGAAGAGGAGGAGACTGCGGCATGCATCCCGTAGCAATTGCAGGATGCAGTTGTCGGGTGTAGTGGCCAAAGAGGCCAGAGGAGGCTAGACCTGACCATCGACCTACAATTGATTTGTGGACAGGCTGTGGATTCGCGGTTCAGCAAGATGTGCAATAGAAAATGAAATGGGCAATCGGAATCGAGGTATGTACCAAAGGTCAGAGCAGGCCAAGAGTCCAAGGTTTGAGGTGCAGTGGAGGTACCCTTCGGAGTGCTGACGGCACAGAGCCAAAAGCGAGCTTGGTAGGTAAAGATATCAAGGCAAAGTACCTCAGGTAAGGTACTGTACCTAGGTAAGGTAGGCAAGAAGCGCTCAGGGCGGCTCCCAGCGCAGGACTTGGGGATTCCTTCCTTCCCTGTGAAATCGTGAGTTGAGGAAGGTATTGGGCATGTACCGACGTCACTGTTTCTCTCGTTCTCCCAAGGTTTTCTTGGCTGCGCAGGGCACCTGCAGGCGAAGCAGGTGCACTTGCTGTGTGGAGGGTTCCATTGTCTCTGGCCGCCGGCCACTTCGTGTTCTTCCATCACTCTTCGTTCTTCCCATGGTCAGTTCAGGCTTTTCGGTTTGGGACTTCGCACATCGTCAACCTGAGGTTGGACGTGTAGTTTCCCTTTCAAGATCTGCCCCAGGCACATTGACCGCAGCTGTTTCGTGTCGTCAGGCACCTCGAATCTGAGCCCCTAGCTACCTGTCGTTCATGACGGGCGCAGTTACGTTTATTGCCTGACCTAAGGCTATTTCTTCTCTCGCATTCACCATATATACCACATTCCACATCGCTCTCGCCTCATCCATCCTACCTTACCTAACTAAGGTAGGAACGTTACCTGACTTCGCCTATCAGGTTTATTACAGATCTACCTACGCACTTGATGTCGGCTACTTTCGTTCAAAGACACTCTAATACCGCGCTCTGCCTCAACTTCTCTGTCCGCTTCTCATCATCAATTTCACATCGTCGTCGACCTTCACAACGAGCAATCGGCCCCACTTACCTCGAACCCGACCATTCCACGTTCCCAATACCGGGTCTTCTCCGTACGAACTCTCCAACCCAAAGGCCACTTCACGATCCGCTCGACTGGGTACCATCTTCTGACTGGACACTCGCACAGGCTCCCTGGTATATTCGGGCCTTGAGCCAGTCCATTTCCTTCCATCGCCGTGGCGTTGCGTTGTGGCCTTCGCCCCACTCCCACACAACTGCCCTGGGCCTGCCTGGGCCTGTCCAGCTCAGCTGCCAGTTAAACAGTCCCAGCTATTGGAGTACCTGACGGTCCTGACCTGCCCGTACACAGCAAGGCCTGTCCAGCGAACAACCAGTCTGGAGCAGCCAACAAGCAGCAACGGCCAGCAACACAACAGGTCTTACCTGGACTCACTCGCGATTACCCCTCTTCCCTCCACCCACCCGCATCCACTTCAACCACGCACACACCACCCAAGACGCACACAACATTCAGGTCTCCTCACCGTCGAAGGGGGCAGTTGACTTTCACTCTATTCCCACTTCCTGACTTCTCACCCCTCCTAGCCGGCGGAAGGAAAAGGAAAAAAAAAAAAGTTCTCCAATTCCAATTCCAACACCCAAAAATTCGCCTTCTTCTCACCTAACCTCGAACACCACCACACCTCACCACCTACCTGCCCTACGTAATAGTCACCACCCTCTCGACTACTGCGCGCACGACTTCCGCATCGAACAATCCTCCAGCACCGCTGCGATATCTCAGCCTATTTTGACGCCTATCCCGGATCTAGGCCTCTGCCTCGACTAGGCCATCTCTTTTAATCTTCATCTCAATATCTCTATAGCCAGCGGCAGCAAACCATGTCTAGTTCCGAGGGTGCACATGCAAACACAGGCACCGGTGGCTTCGACTTGTTGAAGCGGGCAACACAGGCAATGATGATGTCAGGCCCAACCCCAAAGTGAGTGCACTTTTTCGTATGCGTCCCCTCCTGCTATGCCATGCCTTGCCATACCTCCCGAATTTACCCATTGATACGCAAGCGATACATATTTCTCACTTGAGCCTTGCCGCTTCTATTCAGTACTGCGTTTGCCAATTTTGATCCTCCCTGCTGCAGCTGATATTGCTACTGCTGCTGCGTTGCACGATGTTCCTCCTTCCTACCAAAGGAAGCACACTATATCTTCTCTTCGAGTCTATTCCTTTTCCTGACCAGTGGTCAGCGTGAACGCGGGCTTGCCTCAGTCAACTTTGGGACGCTACCTTAGGCAGTTCGCCTTTCTGGTTGGCGGGAGTTGTGACGCTGTTCGTCCAATTGCCTGATATCGGCCCTGACCTTCATTTCCCATTTGGTTCTATTCTCTTGCCCGGCTTGTGCCCGGTATGCACCTTCTTCCCAGGGCTCGAGAAGCTGGAAACCAGGTTACTTTGTAGCATGGAATCGGGCGAGCTGCAGTATGTCACGGACGCTTCATAAGCCCCATACAACAAAACTGGCTGCTGTGCCTGGCCTGAAGCCGGAGTCGGACTCGGGTCTAGATTTGGACCCTTGATACTAAGCCTCCAGTCTCAAAGGTCTTCGCGACGCACACTTGCGACCTCGAAGCGTGGCGATGGAGGGGTGGTCGGCGAACGGGAGTCCGTAAGGAATATGCACCACCCGCGTTTTGTTCCCGCTCCTGAAGCTTGGATGCGTGGAGGACTGGAGTTCCCCCTTCTGGCTAGCGTCAGTGGCATCAGACTGCCATCAACGGCTCCTTCCCTTTTTCCCCCTTCAAGAAAAGAAGAAAAAAAATTGGAAAAGAAAACCGCTGCTGGAAAGCCCTAAGATGATTTCGGACAGCCGTTCGAGGCTGCAAACAAACCAAGCCCGGCCGGCGGCTTTACGCCTCCGCTGATTCTGTATATGCTTGTGCTACCTAAGACCCCTCATCCTCCGAGCGCAAGACTTCATCTCCCCAAATCCCCAACATCCCCCGCGCGCCCGTTCTGATGGCGCCGGACAATCTGACCTGACGGCCTGGGGGCGTCCTAGTCCGCAGCTGGTCTCCTGGAGAAGGCTATGCTGCGTGCGATGCACGAAGCACCCAGGTCTTCTCATCACCAGCAGATTGAGTCTTTTGCACATGCAAATCACCGCATTGCGTTACCCCTCGTCCCATCGCTTCCCCTGCTTCGCACCTACCCGCCTTTGACCTTACCTGAGGCACGGTACCTCCGCCCCATCCCACCCTTCCCAGAACCCTTCGGTCGGCTGCCAATGCGGCTACGACACTACACAATTGCAAATACCTAGAAGCCGGGACGCGGCCGTCAGAGCCAGAGCCAGTGCCGGTGCTAGTGCTTGAGAAAGGGCTTATCAAAGTTGAGGCCTGACTCGCCTAATGCCCAGCGGCAGCGGCAGTGGCAGTCACAGCACCTCACACCGGTTCGCCAGTGCATTAATCGCCAGTCAGCGTTCAGAGTCCCCCGTCTCTTTCTAAGGTACTCCTTTGCCCCCTCGGCGCTCCTCCCTCACCCTTTTCCCCCTACTCCCCTCCGTAAATGTCAATGACCTTGCCCCGCCGTGGCCTTCACTTAAGCCTTTGACCAGTAGTCAAAGGTGCCCAAGTCAACGTACTAGGGTGGACTGGAGCAAGACAATCCACTTTGCCCATTTTCCCATTCGACGACTGTCTTTGGCCATTTGCATCATCCCCCTCAAATTGCATTACCCGGCTAGCTACTGCGACGGCATCCTTGCTTCCACCCAGCTAAAGAGGACGAAAAAATTTCCCCGTTCTTTTCCTTCATTGGAAAGGCAGGCACATGGGCAGAAACCTCTCCTCACTCCGCCCTCACCACCCTTCAAGCAGCTCGCTCGAGCAGTCTCTTTCATCCTCACCAAACCAGTTGTGGGGCTTGGCAGCCGTCATGAACTAGCTCCACACTCCTCCAACTTGCCTCCGCTCTTCGCTCTGTTGCTCTGCGCCTGCATCCTCTCTTATCGTGTTGTCCATTATTTCCTACGCCTCGCGCTCTTACCGACGCCGAAATGATGAGTCTCACCGCTGACAACCGAAACAGGGCTGCCGCCGCGTCTGACGACGATGGAGCGGATCAAATCGGCTTTGACACCCCCCGCTCCGGCGTGGCAACCCCTCAGCCAGACCTACATGACAAACGCTTGCCGGGCATCATGAGCTACTTCGGCCAGGTTCGTACAGATTCTATTCACAATTCTGTATCTGCTCCCGTCGCGTCGGATTCTTTGCGAGGACAATTTAATTCTGGCCCCTCAACCGAAAAAGAAGAGAAGAACGCCTGTACCTCTCAGGTCAGCTCAGTGGTTGCTGTTCCCTGTGGCGAACCTGAACCTACATCCCCATCACTTCCCTGCTCCGAGCCGCGGAGGTTTTTACAACATACTGCATCCAAAGCACTTCCTGGGGCCCACCAGTACCCGACCCCGCCGATATCAAGACGGTCGTCGATGGGGCGTCCTACGAGAAGTCTGTCATTGTGGCACGGAGACGGATGGTCCGTTGCATCCTCATCTGCGCGACCGTTGCTCCAAAAAAGCACATCAGACGTCCCGACAACAAAGTGCCGCAGTCTCACCCTCATGTCTCAACCCTCAAGCATGGTGACTACCTCAGTCGTCCACGCTCATCACATCTCAAACCCCACTCTCCCTAAACCTTCCACCCTAATGTCTCCTTCACAATCCCAGACTGGTCCAGCAAAGGAAACCAATCTCGTTGTCAACTCTTCCTCGCTTGATCAGCTCAAGAAGCTAACACAAGTCGCGGGCATCAAGAGTGGTCCACCAACCCCAACCCGAGCCCTTTCAGCAGCTCAGCCTTCTGCTGAGGAGAGACTGAGCTCCAAACGAAGCAGTAATGAGACGGTGCCTCCTAGTGGCACACAGACACCGAGAGGTTCTACTGGTGCTCAGGTACCTGCAGCGAAGGGCAAGCTGACGATCAAGATCGTAGAAGCGAAGGGCCTGAGACGCGCGAGGGACCCTTATGTGGTCGCCGTTTTCCAAAGAAGCGAGCTGATCTCGGGGGGACCGCGTTCCGTCGAGGAAGAGGAAGAAGGCGTCAATCTGCCGCCGCCGTCCATGGGAGGCATCCCGATCCAGAGGCAAGGGAGCGACTCTGGACGGCCGGCCATGTCTATCCCCATGCGCAGCCGCCAAAGCAGTAACACCAGCATCTCGGACTACAACACGTTTCGCAGCAAGACCAAACTCTTCTTCACCAGGCCGAAGTGGGACGCCGAGGCTGAGTTGTAAGTCAAATTCATGATGCAGCACACTGCCCTGAGACTAACGTAGACAGTGACGTCGTCGATTCCAACATGTTGGTTGATATTTCCGTCTATGATCACAATGCCAACGGCGAGGAGTTCTTGGGCCACGTTGACTTTCAAGCGAACAAGGATCCCAACAACCCGGTTCGCGGTTGGTACTCCCTCAGGGGTCATGCCGATACCATGGCCGAGAATGCGCCTACTGGCGAGATTTTCGTCGAAGCCGTGTACCAGCGCACCGAAAGGAAACACTTCGGCCCCGAAGACTTCCAAATTTTGAAACTCATTGGCAAGGGAACGTTCGGGCAGGTCTACCAAGTTCGGAAGAAGGACACCGAACGGATTTATGCCATGAAGGTTCTCTCCAAGAAGGTAATCGTGCAGAAAAAGGAGGTAGCCCATACCGTTGGCGAGAGGAATATCCTGGTCCGAACAGCAATGTCAGACTCGCCGTTCATTGTGGGTCTCAAATTCTCCTTCCAGACACCATCAGATCTTTACCTGGTTACCGATTATATGTCCGGTGGAGAGCTATTCTGGCACTTGCAGAAGGAAGGACGGTTCGATGAGCGAAGAGCCAAGTTCTATATCGCAGAGCTTATCTTGGCCATCCAGCACCTACACAACAACGACATTGTATACCGAGACCTGAAGCCGGAGAACATTCTGTTGGACGCAAACGGTCACATTGCTCTCTGTGACTTTGGCCTATCCAAGGCAAACCTTACGAAAAATGACACAACCAACACCTTTTGCGGAACGACAGAGTACCTCGCGCCTGAAGTTCTCCTCGATGAGTCAGGATACACCAAAATGGTTGACTTCTGGTCTCTGGGTGTTCTCGTCTTCGAGATGTGCTGCGGATGGAGTCCCTTCTATGCTGAGGACACCCAACAGATGTACAAGAACATCGCTTTTGGCAAGGTTCGCTTCCCTAGGGACACTCTTTCACAGGAGGGCCGCAACTTCGTCAAGGGGCTGCTGAACCGAAATCCAAAGCACCGTCTTGGAGCGACGGATGATGCTGAGGAGCTGAAGCGTCACCCATTCTTTGGCGACGTTGATTGGGAGCTTCTGGCGAAGAAGCTTATCACCCCGCCATTTAAGCCTAAATTGACTTCCGCCACGGATGTCTCCTACTTCGACCCTGAATTCACTAACGCGCTGGATAACAACGGCTCGCTTAATGAACGAGCCGCAGCTCTATCAAAGGGTTTTGCCACATCCACACCTCTTTCGCCATCAGTACAGGCCAACTTTCAGGGCTTTACCTTTGTTGATGAGAGCGCTCTTGACGACCATATGAGGGATAAAAATCGCTACGACGATGAAGAGATGCATGACTCTCACCACCAAGACGACGATTGGGACGACATAGAAGACATGAACCAAAGAGGCAACCGGATGAGCGGCATAGTGCGCACAACCACTAATGATGAACAAATGGTGGGGGGTGGGCACTTTGACGTCTGAGGACTTAACTTCCTGGTCGATGTCTTCGTCTTTTGGCTCTATTGAGGAAAACAAAAAGTTCTTTACAGCCGGTTTCCTTTCACAAACAGACACACACATGCGACTACACGCGCGGTTGTTGACGTTACGAAGACAAAAACGAACATTCATGGATGCAGTGCATATGGGGCGGTCAACCTTGCATGTGATCATTAAGGGGTGTACATGGTATAAGGCGTTCTTTGGGCTGAGCGATGAAACATTGGGGATCCTGGATTGGACTTCAGAATGCTGCTTTCGTTTAAGCTGATCGAAGCACTCGCGCACAATACGCTTCTTCATGACACTCTGGGTACTTGGATGGCGGCTATTGAGATTGGGTGATGATGTGCTCAATTTCCCCCAATTCTTGAAGTGCTTTCTCTTTCAGATATGCATACCAGGCCATCCCAGGATTGAAGAGGAGAAGACTCACGAGTAATCATTCTCGCGATGTTTGGAGGTCGGAGCATTTAGTATCTCTTTGGTCAGGAACGACGTTGATGAATTTGGGGGGCCATTCTTTTTGATATCAAGTTTGGCTCTGCATCTGAATTTGAGGTTTCATGATGTCATTGATTCAAGCTCAAGAGAGCAAGAGAATGGGGGAAGAGGAAAAGGGGAGAGGTTGGTGGAAGAGGAGAGAGAGAGGCGTCTGAGGACGGCACAAAGCAATCTTGTCTGTAATAAACTAATTAGCCAAAAGACACGGTTCCCCATGAGAAACAATCCTGTTGATGTGACTGGATGAATTTGTGAAGGAAGAATATTTAAGGATTGCAAGGAAATGCTGATGAATGACTGAACTGGTTTGTTTGTATGAGCCAAAACCAGATTGCGGCGGGTATGTCTATGTAAGGGACTGTGCAGTTGATCCAGATCCCAAAATCGCTTCAACAACGAACGCCCTTTGAAGTTGGAACCACAATAAGAGACGAGGAACATGGTTTGTTGTTGTTTTCACAAATCTTCTGGGTGGTTGTGTCGCTAGATCGACCGCATTGACAGTACAACTCAGTATGACTCCTCGCTTGTGGGATCAAATCAAGCACTGGTTTTTCGGGGTCCTCAACATTTCCTAGATTTCGTCAAGTTTGTTGCTTACTAGGTGTATTTCCACTTCATCGAGAATCGTGGTTGAATAGAGACACTGCTATGCCGGAAGATTCCGGGTCCACACACCAAAAACCTGAGGACGTGTTTTGATGCTGGAGCTATGGTCTTCGATGAGTATCTGTACAGCCGATAGGAATTTGGTGCCATTTGCCGTATTGCGCCCCTGTCTAATAATTCATCAAGTCATGCGTGTTGGCAGGCAGTCGATTTAGTTGTGCACACGTCGGTACGGCAAGTAAAAGCTTGAGTGCATGCAGATAACATTTCCTAACCAGCGAGGTTCAGTTGGACAATATACACGGGATAACCACCTCCCAGCACACCTTCCCCTCGTTCTGTTTCGCGCTCCCTCCTTCCAGCATCTCTCGTTCTGTCTTCTTCTCAAAAATAAGCACATTCCCCTCTGCTGATTCTGCTCCGTCAGCCATTGGTAGGGGACAAAGAACCCAGGTTGTCTCGGTCGTAGAAAAAGAACTTTTCGCTGTCGTGTTTCGAGTAAACAAGGATCTTAGGACGGTCGGTTGCCGGTTCTTGATTTATTGTGTAGTTCCGGACGGGGCCTTTTCATTTTATATCGGTCGTATGATCGGCAAGACGTAAGATTTAGTGGTGAGCCTCCTCCTCGTCTTCCTCGATCATGAGCCAGTCGCGCTGGACGGGCTGGCCACCGGCAGCGACGGCGGCGGCATCCTGCCCCTCAACCTCGACGGCCATGCTCTCGTACTCCTGCAGGCTGGCAGCGAGGTCGGACTCCTCGGGGGATTTGGGGGTGGCGGGGATGGAGAAGGTCTGGACCTGGCCCTGGGCGTCAGAGTCCTTGACGGGAGTGGGCTTGTAGGCCTTGAGCTCCTTGAGGTAGAGCTCCTGGACGAAGTCGGCTGTATCGGGTGATCGGGGTTAGCGATAGTGCTCCATCTCCAGAATGGACGACAATGACGGTTGTGCGGAGATAGCGGCGGAGGGAAGATGACGATGCTGAGAGTGATCCCAGTATCGATGATCGACTTGAAGAGGAACGAAGATGCCCTCGACGTCGTTGAGGTCTGCGTTGATGATAGACCGATATCATCACTCCGTAAAACCAAGCTTCGGGGTTTTCACCTCCCTTGACCGCGCCGGCAAGCCGGACAGCAGGCCAACTACCTCTTTTGCTCTTCGCCATCGGAAGATAAACCGCATTGAAATGAAATGAATGGGCGGTTATGAGCATGGGACATCGAACGAACCTCTTCGCGAAACCGTGGGGGCAATGAATCCCCTCATCTGGACGGCGCTGGGCCTCGCCAGCCGAGTGACAGCCGAAACGGCGCGCTATTACCCTCACACGTCAGTTTTTCTCTCTCCACTTGTCTTTCCGAATTGCGCAGGCGCATCGAAATCCTCTCGGTCTTGGGGAAATAATAACTTACAGTAGCTCGGGACAATTGGACAAGCATCTTGAATGTGGGTATGGCTGGTTCAATTGGAGGAGAACGACACCGGGGGGCCGAAGGGGGTGAGGAACTGGCGAGAGGTGGTTGAGGGTTTTGTACGGTTGGGGACTGCGTAAAAAGCTGGCGGAGTGAGCGAACAAGCCAGCAAGAAGAGCACCACCAGCAACGCAACAGCCGGTTGGACGAAGCAGGAGCAACCGCTGTGGACGTTTAATGCCTCAGGCCGCCAGATGTGCTTTTTTTCCATCCGCTCGGTGGAAGAAAGAACCCCACCGCCTCTGCAGGGCGACCTTGGTCCACCTCGGGGAAACGAGGAGCAGAAGTGGTTGGTGGACGAACCTCTGTGCATCATCACGTGATGAGTTTTCACCGCCGAGCGATTGTGTTGCTGCAAGAGCGGTTTCGTCAGTCGACCTGCGGGAAAGGTGGTGTCCACCGACATCATAGGCTCGATCACCCCTCAGCGGCACCTGTACCAAACGTTTGGATCTGCTTGGCCTTAGCTACTTGCGATCAACCTAGTTAAGGGGGAGAGCCCTCATCGACTGTGTACATGACCTCACAGCCCTCCTCACAGACGTCGGGGTCTGTCGTCGTCATATTCGTCTGCTGTTAGGGCGGGAACATTGGACCAGAACCTATTCGACTTCCGGCATTATTTCTGATCTTCATTTGGTCACCACGAGTACTTTCTTGGTTTAAGGTTGATCGATCAAGTGATCATGAAATTATAGCTCGTCGTCATTGAAGCGACACCACTTCCTAACGCCATCCAACTCCTATACACAAGCCAGACGCCGCGTCCTTTCTTGACGCGCTGCGTGATATCAATAGGCATTACCGGGAGGACACAAGCGCGTCTGGATGCGATTAACTACGTGCAAAACCTAGTCGTTTCATCCGTTTCTGTATGTTCAAGTCCATCTTGCCTATTATCATCAGAGTTCCTTCCAATCGCCGTACAGTCTATTTCTTTTGGCGGTAGGGAATGCGCTGCTGAGACTCCGAAGACTCGTGGCTGTGCTCGTGCTTCATGCGCGGTGTCCTGCGTGTCTCGCCCCAGACGGCAGCTCCGAGCCACACGACGCCGAGGACGGCAGCGACAACGGAGTAGGCTATGACATATCGGTTCGGTGTGTTCGCGAGCTGAAGACCAAGACCTCCGTTGATGATGCCGAGGATCATCAGGGCACGGCCGTACCAGATGTGAACATAGCTAATGATACCGCGGGATTGGAATTTCTTGTAGTAGGCGTGGTGAGCGTATCCGAGGAACGGTTGGATGGCCAGTAGGGCAACGACTGAAGTACCGAGAAGGGTGTGGGTTTGTGCGAACAGCTACGGTCACTCGCATCAGCTTACAGTCGTGGACGAGGTCTGATAGACCGTTGGAATAGGGCGTCCCCCGGGAAAATGGGCACGGGAATCAGCGCGCGGTTTACGAAAGAGAAAGCAACTCACATAACCGTTATCGCGGGCATAGGCGTAACCAGTGCCAAAGCCAACCCACATCAGCGCAAACGCAACTGACTGCCAGGCAGCGTGAGCCATCCACTTGCCAATGAGTGGCATCATGATGGCGCCAAGAGGGTACAAGGCAATAAAAACGATCGACATTATGACGCCGTGAGCGAGAAGAATGGCGGACTTGCCGCCACCACCGTTAAATACAACACCGCTTCCGTCGCTGGTAGAACCGCCACTTCCACTCCCATTGCCACCGGTCGAAGCCCCGGTAAAGGGGTTGCTGTCGGTCGAGACAGTCGCCTTGGTAAGGTCGAGGTTAAAATTGGTGTGGTCGTCGTGCTGCTGGATGCTCTGGCTGTTGCTGGCAGAGTTGATGGCACTGCCAGACTTCCAGGCGGCGATCCAGGAGGTCGTGGCCGAGTTCAGGGACATGGAACCGCCGCTCCAGGAGGCGCAGTTGGTGCAAAGGACATTGGCAACCATCTTGCCGTCCGCAACGCCGGATCCGCCGAGGAGGGAGAGGTTGGCTCCGTTGTCAGATACGGTGGGCATATTGTGGCCACGAGCGGTACGCGGGCTGATGGTAACGTTTCCGGCGCCGTCGGTGTACATGATGAACATGTTGGAGTTGGACATGCTCGAGCCGGTACCGAGGGCAACCCACTGGTAGCTGGTCGGAGCAGACATCTGGAAGTACAGGTTGCCAGTACCAGAGCTGGCCGCCGCCTGGGGTACGGCAACGCGGAAGCACACATCGTTGGGGCAAGCCTGGACGGGCTCAGCGGAGGTAGTCGCCGCGTCTGGGAGAAGGTAAGTCAAATTATTTCACGGATCATTGACGAGTATCAGAACATACAGAGCGCGGTGGCTAGTGCTGACGCGGTGAAGGCCTTCATAGTGACCAGTAATCTTTCAACGTGGAGGGCTACACGTAGGTATGTCAGCGAGAAATTACGATAAGAAACTACCATCAACTTTGGCAGCGAGCACTGGAAGTCGTTATATCGTGGCCTCCCATGGGATAGAGGTGGGAACAGGATGCGACTTACGTCTTTTGTATGGCAATATGCAGGAAGACTTCAAGCTTTTCGTTGGACTTGCACGGCAACTTGCATTGATTATTGTTGAGCAGGGGGGGTGGGAGCTCCGAGGGTTCTTATGAAGGAATGTTGTATGCGTGACGGCAACCCAGCTCCGTGGCACGTTGGCGATGGAAGATGTGTGGTGCGGTACTAGGTTCAAAGCGTCAGATCGTTGGGAGAGGGACGCAGCGGAGTCATTTTCGCGGTGGCTTTAATTTTTGGCTCGTGTTCTTGGTTTCTGCCAACCGTTTGGCTATGATTTGCGTTCAATGGCACTTGCTTCTTGCTCCTCCACATCGTCAACCTTCCTGGAATTCTTAGCGAAAGGGAAATAATGGGTAACGTCTCTCATACACTAGTCTAAAGTCATCCCGTTTCTTGTCTGCGCTTCTCTTGTCAATTCCGGGAGTCAGACCCTGGTCCCTGGCTCATAGCCTTCCTGTTCTGGTCTCTCCTCACGTTCGCCTCACACTCGAGATCTTGGCTTGGGGGAGTGCGGACAGCGGGCCAACTCCCATTCTCTCTGTCTCTCTGACGAGTTCAGCCACGCGGGGAATAATCCTGGCGCACCCATAGCCCGCTGCATAAGATACCTGGACTGCGGAAGCCAGCAGGAAGTACCCGCGGCCAGCTTTTGTGGCCAGTGTCCACAGAGTCGAAGACAACTCTAGGAGAGGCTTGAGATCAGCATACGTAGGCCGGCATACCTTAGCTAGACACAGCCACTCGGCCCAGAAGTCAGATTACCACAGTGATCTGCTGCTGCATAGTAGGCAGGGCTGCAATGCAGAAAACAGAAATGGCCCATGGAGGAAATAGGGACCGCGTCGACGGAGCCGGTCGGTACAACACGTTCCCCGGTCCAGCGAAGCCTAAAAAATGGGCGGGGAGACTGATCAGGCATTGCGGCCCCTGGTCATCATTTTGGCTCCTTGCAGAGGGCCTTGGATCTGGTCTGCTACCCTCCTTCTAAATCTAGCGTGTCAGACAGAGTCGGGGACAATGTGATTGGGTGACAGGCTGCCTATGCCCCCACTAATAGAGCAGGTAAGGCCTTGGACAAGCCGGCGCTCTGGGACTGGGCCATGGGCTCGGCTGGACCTGCTGTGGCATCAGCTAGTATACGACCTTACCACCTAACATGAGCATGGTGTTGTATTGTTTCTCCCAGCACTGGGGTGCAGACGACATATGCGAAACGAGATGCCATTTACAGCAGGATGCATGGGCTTCAAGGGACCAGGCCAGGACCTGCCTGGGAAACATTGGCAAAGTTCTCTACGGATGAGGCTAGCAAGTTAGGAGAGTTTTTTTTTTTCCTCTTTTTTCCACCTTGGGCTGTGGGCAATGACGGATCTTTGGGTGTGGTCTGAACTCTATTGACGAGATGAAGAGCAGCTTGTTCAGGTACGAGTGGCGGGTGTAGAACTAAGCGCAACGCGAGAACCTGGAAACGAAACGGCGAGTTGATGGACATCGATACCCTGCACATGCGTGGATGTGGTTTGCTGAACACCGATGCCAATGCTCGTGCGAGCAAGTGCCAGTGCCAATGCCCCTCATTTTTTTATTTTATTTTTCAAGTCAAGGTGAACAGGCCAATGAACCGGCGGGCTGGGCACTGCAGCCTCTCGGATGCAAAAAGGAGCTGCGGGCGGTCTGAGGGTCTTTGCTGCCGTAAGCCTTGGTCAGAACCGATGCTTTGGAGATATCGGATAGGTCGATAGTGCAACGATGAAAACATGGATACGCAAGCATTCCACAAGAAATGCTTGGCTCGAAGACGATGCGAGTCTGATGGACGAACGAGAGGGAGCGGGCGAGATGTGGACCGGAGTACCGGTCAGCTGTGATAAGCGCACTTTGTCTACCTCCGGGCCACTAACAGCCATTGCTTTTACCTTATCAGTGCTCCGTACCCAGTACAGGGACCCCCCCCCCCCCCCCAAAACGCGCGCACACACACACAAACACACCTCTGACTTCACTCACAACCGTACCTTACACCACCACCGCCGCCACTTATACACAAGCAGACCAGGCAGGAGCGGGAGTAGGAGCGCATCGCACGAGGCACAGATCCGCGGGCAAACACCTGCATACAGTTGTGATGGACACGGACGCTGCTGCCCACATGCTGAACGGGATGCCACCACGCACTGATTGCGGCTGCCATACCGTGATATCTTTGAGCTGAACAAGAGGAAGTCCCCTGGGAACAACTTCGCTAGAAACAAATTACCGGCGCTTCAAAATGTCGACGTACATTCTCAAATGCCGCGATCAAGAATGCTACACGCAACGTTCGTCTTCCTCGGAAGCCGATTACTCGTCTCCCAGTGCCGAGATGGCCCTGCTGACAGCGGTGACGAGACATGTTGTCGCCAAGGAATGACTTATCTGACGACAACCGCAGGCGTCGGCATTTCTCCAGCTACCCTACTATTAGGTGCGCTCTGCTGCATCTCAGCCCGAACCCACCGCGTCAGCGGCATTGGTTGAGTGCACTATTGCCAAATTCAATTACATTTCCATTGCAAGGGGCCTCATCTACCTCCGTGTTGGGAAGACAACCGGCTCTATTGTCGGTCAACACCTCAACCGCTCACGGAGGAATGCAGCCATCTCAAAGACCAAACCACGTGTGGGTTCTTGGATATCACAGTAAACAGATCCTACCTTCTCGATCAGTACGTGCACACCATGTCTGCGCCATACTGTAGAGCTCGTCGATCAAACCGTCCAACAACATGACCACGTCCATTCATCCCGATTTGTCCAAACCGCCAACTAACACGGCACCAATGGCACAAGCGTCGATCAGCACCTACGCAGGCCGCGCAATGCTTCTTCTTGTCCAGCCTTCCCATCATCCCTCATTCTAGACCCTGGACCTTCTCAAGCAGGGTTGATCAAAGATAGCAAGCTTGTTGCCCAAATCGACAGGAATCGGATGCTGAGCCCGGCTACCCGCGCGCCTTTGACGCCAGGTCAAAAACATGAAACCTTCTTACTGCATGTTGCATGGAACTTGAGGCGGCATTCTATCCATTCGTCTGACGTTGCGCAGGCATTCGCCGATTCCTCTTCGTTCTTGGCCAAAGTAATGACGCACATCGATCCGAAGTACTGCGATATGCATCGCTTACCGAATTAGCAGTCTGTGTCTTTCCATTGCACAGTCGCAAACACAGCCCTAG
Source organism: Colletotrichum sansevieriae (assembly GCA_026260285.1). Classification (NCBI taxonomy): domain Eukaryota; kingdom Fungi; phylum Ascomycota; class Sordariomycetes; order Glomerellales; family Glomerellaceae; genus Colletotrichum; species Colletotrichum sansevieriae. Next base: position 52,350 of record JAOQIF010000203.1, on the reverse strand, counting down.
ACTCGTACAGACCGGTAATATGAATCATCGCAACCTGATTTTGGGTCACAAGGCACGAGCAAAACCGTAGAGCTTCATCTCGCAGATCCAGGGACAGGCACCGGTTGACTTCCGTGTCAAAGCTGCAAGCCCAAGCTCTGCCGAACGCCAGCGCAATTCAGCATGGCCAAGCATCTCCCAGCAGGACGCAAACAACACACAAAACACTGGGCTACATGCGCCTGGACATACAGAAGCTTCACACCCGCCAAAGTCTGCAAACAGATCTCACGTTGCATCACTCTCCGTGGCTCAGGGTGTTCCCCACGCTGAGTCCATGGCGCGAAGCCTTCCCCTCCAACGACCGCCTGCCAGCGCTCACAGGCCGAAGGCCCATCCCGCTTAACACAAAGAAGGGCCCTAGAAGTTGACCATCCATTGCAGATTCTGGTCTCGTAGTACTGCGAATCATGTCCAGCTACCCCTGCATCTCCATGTCCTATCAATTCTGGCTAGGACTCCCAGTGTCGCCGCAACCTTGCTCGATATATCGTCCCATGCCCGCAGGCTCTGAGTTTGATACCAGCGGGATGGCTGATCTGATGCTCGAAGTACGTCAGATGATGCTGGGCAACAGTCAACTCCAAACACTCACAGTCATATCAAAGGCAATTCGTAACGACTGGCAAAAGTGACCGAGGACCAAACCAGCATCTCCGCAACCAGCCCAGGTGCCGTCAAAACTCTACTTAGGCCCCGAAGGCTTCGTCGCTTCGATCTTGATTTCCCAATCCGGTGGTGGCACCCGGAGCGGGGCCGGTTGCGGGGTCCTTCGCCGGGAGATTGCATGTGCCGCACTGCCGCTTGACTCCCGGGATGCTGAGTCGTTGGTGAGTCGGGTGGATAGTCTCTCTATTGCAACGCTGAGTTCTAGGCAAGGCACAATAGTCGCTCCGCCCCGAATTCAAGTGACCCCGGCGCAGATCCACTACCCCAACCGCCGTTCATGACATCCCGGCTTGTCTTTGACACTTTGCCCAGGCCAGACTTTGGGGTAGGCTGAGCAGTTGCCAAATTGACATTTTACGCTTCACCTTAACGCCAAATAAGCGGGATCCGAAGAAAGTGGAACATCATCATTCCCGGATAGTTTGAAATGGTCGCGCTCCGGGGTCCGCACTTCCCGTCACTCCGCGTATTCTTTCCTCGACTCGTTATGGGACAAAAACATTTCAGCATTGAAAAACTTCGAGCGCTGATCGCGATGATTTCTTGACAATTGCTACCAGACATTTCGGTGGAAATCGTGTAGGTAAGCCGGATCCAAAAATGCCCTCCCAGCTATGGCAGGTTTCCTCTCTCGCGGTTTGCCTCAATGGCTCACTAACCACACCCTGCCGACCTATCTACAACCACGATAGTGCGAGTACGACGTTCGAAAATGACGCCAAGCTCACAATAGTTCTAGTCTTTTCAATCGGCAATAACAAGAAAAACTCAACCACGCACTTTGCCGTCTTGACTCGAGGTTCTTGCCTGGTAAGGCTAGGCGGAACATTGCGATCTGCCTGGGCCTACATCGAGAATTCCTTCCCTACCATCCGAAGCTGGCAGTAAGCGGCGCACGATGAACCGGGGCAACATTCACCACAACAAGACGCATGACCTTGCATGACATGGCCCTATTTGTCACCGACTTGGAACAGCATGAAACAAAGATTCTCAACAGTCGAAATCGGGGGATATAAAAAGCAGAAAAGTGTGAAAAAATATATGAATCCTTCAGTATGCGTTGCGGACGGTACTAAACTCCCCTGTCGAGGACCATGTACTCTACCCCAAGTCAGCGGCATCCGAACTCATCAGGAATAATAAGACGAAGCTCGCCGAAGCATCCGTCCCTCTCCCGGAGCACCGGAGGGCCGCTCCCCACGATGACGATAGCTCTGCCAGCATTGCTAGTAATAAAGATTGTGGGAAATCCCTCAGGATTCTCGCCGTGGTCGTTCCCGTTTGTCCTCTATGAACGATTCCGTCGGAGAAGGACGATATTGCGTTAGGCTTATTTTCTCTGCCTCGTGGGAAGTGGACTTGGGTGGGTGTAGGGCCGGGCGAAGCCGAGGCGAGCAACCACCCCAAAAACTCGTAGGATGAACAGGGTTGGCTCATTTTCTGCGAGAGCGAGCATCGCTTTTCACATCAGAGCTCAAATCCAAGCTTGAATAGAACATAGTCCCAGGATTGAGAGTCATTTGACGCACGGATCGTGGAGGCGAAGGCCAGGTAAGAACAGACAACTTCGGACTGCGCGCATGAAATGTAGTCTTTTCGCCAAGCATAAAACTCAAAAGCTCGTATATATTCCCCTTGACAATGCTTATCTGATGGAAATAAAACAAGTCAGGCCATAAGTGAAGCAACAGCCTAATCACTGTTCCTGATGGCAGGGGAAAAGAACACGCCCCACTTTCGATACTCATCACCGTATCTATTCGTTCCATACCTGTGCGGCCGAATCGGTCGGCCAACGAAAACCAAACTGTTCGCGTCAAGAACTCCGTAGGGGCCAGTCTAATGCCGCGCCCATCTCAATCATATCCCAAACTTTTTGCCCTTCCTGATAATGGTATGCAATTATGTTTTTTGCACCGCACGTCCTGTCGTTGTATGTTTATCGTCTAGACTTCTTTTGTGAATCTAAATGCGTGACTCTCAAGCAGGCTGCTCGACGCGACGAAGCTGAAGCCACCGAAGGGGTCGTCCTCCTTGCCGGACAAAGCACTCCAGTGGTCCTTGGATGTCACCACTGGGCTGAGAGACAAATCGGTGAACTCGGGAGCAAAGTTCTCGGCCAGCTCCGGATCGGTGATGAAGGGCTGGATAGGGGGCTCGACCTCCCTGGCAGCCAGCTTCTTCCAGTCAACCTTGCGGAAGAAGCGGTGTCCCTTCATAGTTTGCAGGTCCTTGGGCATGTTTGCACCTAGACGCTTCTTGGGGTCCTTCTTGAGAAGGCGCGTCAACAGGTCCTTGGAGTCGGGGCTGAGGAAGTACGGCATAACGAGCTTCTGCTTGACAATGTTCTGCTGGATCTTAGCGTGGTTTCCGCCGCGGAAGGGCGGGTTGCCAGTCATCAGGTCGAAGCCAAGCGCGCCGAACGACCACCAGTCGACAGCCTTTCCGTACTTCTGCCCCTGAATAACCTCAGGGGCCATGTATTCGACAGTGCCCAACATCGAGTGGCAGTGGTCCTCTGACGGATCAACCGCGACCTTGGAAAGCCCGAAGTCAGTCAGCAATAGATGACCCTCGGCATCTAGCAGGCAGTTCTCCGGCTTCAGGTCGCGATAGACAACGCCCAAGGTGCTGTGCAAGTGTGAGATGGCAAGGAGCATTTCTGCCATGTAAAAAGCCGCGACCGGTTCGGCAAACATCTTCTCAGTGTTGAGGTGAGTGAAGAGTTCGCCGCCTTGTCCGTATTCGAGGATCAAGTAGAGCTTCTCATGGTCCTGGAAGGCGTAGTAAAGCTTGACGACAAAGGGGTGTCTGTTGACCGATTCGAGGATCTGGCGCTCCGTCTTGGTCTGCTCGATGAGCTTCTTGTGCACAGTCAGAGATGCTTTCTTGAACTGCTTCTGGGCAAAGAGCCGGCCAGTGGAGTTCTGCTTGACCAACAATACGGTGCCGTAGGTACCCTTGCCCAAGCAGCGCAGAGGCTCGAAGTCATTGGCCGTCATCTTTCGCTGGGGAGAGTTGCCGCCTTCGATGGGAATTATGTTTCCGCCAGTTCGCTCACGAACACTCTCATCGACGTAGTCGTTCGTCAAGTTGATTTCGTAGCTCGTCGAGCCAGTGTCGGAGCGCTCGCTGCCGGCCTCACTCTGGGTTCCGTCGTGGCTGGTGGCGCGGCTCATGGCAGCGCTGCGGATACCCAGTCCGCTCGAAATGCCGGTCTCGCCCGATCCGTTGCGACTGGTCATGACGGTGCTCATGGTGCTGGTACGGGAGGAAGTGTCGAGACTTAGAGGCTCCATTTGCATGCGGAGCTTGGCGATGCCGGAGACGGCTGGGGACGAGGCGCCGCGCATGATGGGGCTGCAGTTGGCGCTCACGACATCGTCGATGCCGGCCGGGCGACCGACACGCTTCGACCTGACGGAGAGGGGCGGGGTCGCGCAGATGCCCTGGTCAGAGTCCTCGTCGCCGGAGGTGACGGGGGTGTTTTGAAAGCCGCGCACCGTGTTCAGTGCGGGCGTCGCCTTGGCAATCATGGCTGGAGGTGGATTTGTGAGGGTTTTATGGAGGTCGCTCCTTGTAGTAGTTAATTGTGCCCGTAAACGAAGGGCGCGCGTGAGCTTTCCGCTCGCGCCCGAAAGTGGCGATGTGCTTCACTTTTGTAGGTTGTTTAAATAGGAAGCACAAGGAGGGTGCCTCGTCGTCGCTCGGGGTCAGCGCGGGGCTCGGATTCGTAGTTTCGCTCTCGTTTCTTGTGGCTCGGGGTGCGCATCTGGTGCTTGAAGAATGAGCAGGAGTTGTCGTCTACTTCTTTTTTACTATGCATTGGGTGGCGGTCGGTTTGTTTGGTAAGGTGTATATTGGGAAATGTTGTCTTCACCAAAATGGTGGTGCTGAGGGAAGGAAAAGGAAGAGGAGAAAAGTCGAAAATAGGGCCTGAAGGGATAAATTCACGAAAATTAGCCCGCACCTGCCCGCCCGCGGCCGCCCACTGCCGCCCACTTACCCATGCCTTCCTTCCCTTTTCCATCCTTACGGGGGCTTTGGGGCTCAAGCAGGACAGGCCATCGCAGACAAAGTAGCTAAGTATCTTGCCCTGGCAGAAACCAACCAATCAGAATGCCAGGCCATGTCAACCGGCGAGTGACTTTTCCTTCACAGCACCAGGCAGAATTGGCCGGCGGAAGCCAAAAAGCTGGGCATTACCCGCGCTGAGTCTCATTTTCCGGGTCGTCTGATTGGGCAGGCACAGGGGCTGTAGCAGCAGTGTCGCCGTGTTCGACTCAGCCCAAATATATACCTATTCTGGGCTGGGTTTTCTTTTGCTGTGCCCTAGTGTCTTGCATCTTACCTTCAGGTGCCTTACCTAACCTCGCGTCATCCAGGTCATTTGGGTAATCTGATCTGGCTCACAGTTTTGTGATGTTGCTACCTGCTTCCCATCATTTTTGGGTCTTCATTATCCGCGCCTGCCTTCCCTATCCGTGTCGCTGTGCGGGTAGCTGCGAGGATCAGCTGCCAGGGGCCTTACGGTATTACCGAATGCGGTTTGCGGCGTCAGCGGAGCAGTAAGGCCCCCAATCTGTGAATTGCGGCATAATGTTACAGCAATTTCCACCAGCGCCGTGGCCTCTAAGCAGCAAGACGTTCTGTTGTCCAAAAACAGACCGAGATTCGTCTTTAAATCCAAGGGCGGAGCGGAGGGAAGGCTGGCACAAGAATCTTTTCACTCAAGCCCACGCACGGAGTTCGCCTTAGCTCCAAAAGCCCGGAAATTGGCTGGAAAAAACAGCGATGATGTCGTCCGCGGATCTTCACCAAGTTGTGGGGTGCCCCGTGCCTGGGTGGTCTGACAACGGTCTTGTCGATTATCAAACAGGTACACAACAGGTAGCCGCTAATTTGCCACTTTCATGCGTCTCCCTGCCCGAATGTGCGCTGGACTCTCCTCCTTGAATTTCTTTTCCATTCAAAGATGAAACTGATAACTGCCCGAGAAAACACCAACAATTACAAAGCCCGCATTCGGAATGTTTGCAGGAACGCAGTGATGGAAACGATGGAAAACCCGCCCATCAGACGAAACGCCAGGCGCGAGAAAGGGACAAAAAAGGACTCTGAGGCATGTCTACGCGACGATTCGAAGCCCCATAGACACGGGGTGAAGAATGCGACACTGGCCCGAAGTAGTGTCTTAGTCAGGTCACGCAAAGGGAATGGTGCCGGACTTCGCCAGTGCGTGCCTCGAATGGCAGTGGACTTGCTTGAGAGAATATTTGGCGAGACCCGGCTTGCCTGTGTTTGCATTATACAATCGGGACGCCCGTGATGGTATTTGAAGTGCAAATAGAAGCCGCATTGCAAGGGTAAACACAAACACATGTTCGTCTCAGCAATCCGCAAGCACGCAAACTTCTCCACCCGTTCCCACTGAATAAGGTACTGTGATTCCCGCTATCAACCCTGCCGAAACCCGGAAGACGAACTGCTCGACGCGGATGATTAAATAAGCCAGCAAACTACGGCTCCCCCCCCCCTTTGCCTAGACGATTCCGTCCAGTTCGAACAATAATAACTCTTGTTCCTCCCTTTTTCGACCACCAGCATGAATGCTCGAGCATTTAATTTGCCTCGACATTCGTTATGCGATGCTATATCGGAAGAAGATCCACGGCGTAACGCAGAATACCGTGGCCAGACCAGCGAGAATCGTGCCCGCCAGGTTCGCATTCAAGCCTCCATACAATTCATGCGCCATGAGCGGCATAAGCCCTGATGTGATGGCTCGCACACATGCCAAGCCAGCAAAGGCCGACGCGGAGTAAAGCAGGTAAGAATCCGCGAGGTAGCCGCTGAGTGTGTGACTTGTCTCGTTGGCAGCGAAGCCCACGAGCACGAGAGAGGTTGTGGGTATCATCCAGTGGACGCCCCTGACAAGTGGTGGGATGGTCCAGGCGAACCATGCTAGGCAGATGGCTTGCGCGTGTGCTGCGATTGCGAACCCCATGATCTTATCCTCGCTTGAAGGGGTATTCCAGCATCTCAGACAGAAGGATGTGGATGGGAATGTAGACTCACGGCTGCACGGGGACTTGCTTGCGCTGGCAATCCCGGACGACCTTCATGTCCCAGAGGCGAGGTAAGAAAGTGAACAAAACTCCAACGGCGATGGCGAGAAAGGGCAGCAAGGTCTGCGTCTCGGTAAAGCCGAGCGAGAGGTATACTATCGTCAGAGATTCGGTAAAGAGGTATATCATACCCCACGGCGTGGCCGAGATGAGTGCGACCATGATCATGAGAGGCTCAGTTAGCAGGATTCTCCCCGGTCTGATGACACTAACGCGGATCAAGGCCCTCCAGTCAGGGGCCTCATCAGGATTATGCCAGCTTAGATCCTGTATGCCCGTCTCCTTATGTATCTGTTGGATCGTGTGCTTGAGCAGGAGACTCGGCCTGCTTTCCTTCACACCGAAGAGGGCGATGAACAAAACACCAGTGACAACAGATGCACTGTTGAATATCCATCGCCAACCGACTGACTCCGAGATGAGCGCCGCGTAGACAGGGCCCATGCATAACCCGATGACAGCCCCCGCGTTCCAGAAGACAATGATCCATACTCGCCGTTTGGTGTTGAACATGTCTTCCATGCTGCCTGATATTACAACTGATGGCACAGCCGACGCCAGTCCAGCAACGAAGCGGCCAATATAGATTGCGGCTGGAGAATGCGATACCCGGTCAGGAGGCTGAATACACAGAACGCCTCGCAGGATATTAGATAGGGGAGGCGACGGCCGTAAAGCTCTAAGAAGGGCGGGATTAAGAAACCTGCGACTGCCTGGCCGAGCTGATACCTAGATGATCTGGCTTAGGACACATACGAGACGTCCTAATGGATGAACTCACATTAAGGTAAAGCTAACAAGGACCGTTTGTCGACTTAATCCATACTCGGGCCCAGCTTCTGATGCCGCCACTGCCTGGACACAAAAGTCAGGTTCTTCCGTGAGATGAAAGGAGTTGGATATGAGATGCTCTGAACAGAATGTGCTGAGGCTATAATGACGAGCAATTTTGCCTGAATCCAAGCTGCTACGCCTCTCGGTTCCTTCCGATCCGCGTGCGGCGTCCGCCCGTGATAGAGAAAATGTGAAAGGATCAAACTCACTCCCGTCGTACTGATTATGGTGCTGATTGGTGTCAAACTGGGTCCTGACATCGGTGCCGGGGAGAGAAGGCGGCGCAGTATCTCACGTGTAAAACTCAGAGTATGATGATCACAGTGTCGAACGTCTTCCTCGCCGTAGACCAGTTTCTGGAGAGCTTTTCGCAGTTTCGGCACCAATTGATGAGGCCATCAGCTTGTCTTTTCACACCAAGCGTGCGAAAGCTGACGATTCATCCGCCTCCTGAATCACATGTGTAATTTTCTCAAATACGAGTTCTTCTGAGCTGTGCGTCTCAATGGCAGTCATGTCGAACGACTGGTCCGAAGTAATACGCGCAATGCGACGGGCTTTTACGGGAAGGAAACCGACGGGCGAAAACGGCGGATAGCGACTGTGGAAGTGAAGTTGTTGGGAATGTGACAGCACGAAAGGAACCCCTCACTTCTCCGAGTCGACCTTCCCATGGGCCAAAGAACTTATTAAGATATGTCCTTTCACCGCCTGTTGCCGACATCACGGTTCTGAGAGACAGGCTTTGCCCAAGATTATTCGCATAGGCAAATTGCGTGCCAACCTCAGCTCGCTTAATACCAAAAAGTTTCAAGACCTATCCTAGATCTAGCAAAGGTGAAGACATCTCACCAACTCTCGATTCATAATGTCCAAGGTTCGTGTTCTTCTTTGGATTCCCAGACTATTGAAAGGATTTCGCAAGCTGCAGGTGAGACCTTTGATGATTACTCATAAGCACTTAGGATGATGCTCGTCCAATAGAGGTCCTTCCCCAGGGCCGTTCTCGCGATCTACTAGACAAGAAAAGAGTGTCGAGTCGGAGCTGGTGAGCTGTGATGACCTCGTTTTTGCTGGCTACATAATACTATGCCGTTCGTCTAGAGGATTGTTCAGCTTGGGGCGCTGACGTGTTCGACGTGCAGGGCGGATTCATTCAGCTTGTCAGAAGAATGCACGAAGGATCTTATGGCGGCAGCGCGACGAGCCTTTAGGCGTATACTGCGAACGTTCCGACGGGCCAGCTGCGAACACTAACCTCCTGCGAGAATTGTAAGATTTGGGCAAGGGGACACATACTGATCGCAAGTCTCAGCTTGAGATGCGGACGTTCGCAGGATGATGGTTTGCGTTCCTGATCGACAGTTGTAACAATTTCGACTTTGCGGGCAGTTGCATGGATCGTCAACCAAAGGTCGTCAGGATCAAACGTTCGACTCAAAGAGCATTGTTAGATGTCGAGAAAAGACCTGTCTTGTGGGGCTCGCCTCAGCAGACCGGCGCAGCGTTCGACTTCAGAAGTAGGTTTTTGAAAGGACGCCCAAGGTCCATCAATTTTCTGTTGAACGTCTCACAGTTTGAATGCAGGTGACGTGATCACGACTCCTTCATAAGGTATGCTCGAGGCCATCGCTCAAACGACTTTACACGATGGCGTCTATGGGGAGGACGTCACGACTCGGAACTTTGAACGAGAAATGGCCAACGTCTGCGGGCACGAGGACGCGGCCTTCGTTCTCTCTGGTACCATGGCAAATCAACTCGCCCTCCGCTCGCTGCTCCGCCACCCGCCACACGCTGTGCTCGCCGATGCCAATGCTCACATTATATATTGGGAGACGGGCGGCATCGCGCATCTGTCTGGTGCCATGATCCAAGGAGTCCGTCCGATGAACGGCCTCTACCTCACTCTCGAGGACGTCGAGAAGCACACGGTTCGGACGGACGACGTGCACAAGTGTCCCACGCGGGTCATTAGCGTAGAAAACACCAGCTCGGGTGCAGTGGTCCCCTTGACCAAGCTGCACAAGGTGAAGGAGTGGGCTTCGGCGCGCGGCGTGGCTGTACATATGGATGGTGCAAGACTCTGGGAGGCGGTCTCCACTAGGGCGGGAGGCCTGGATGAGTTTGGTAAGTGTTGCGATGTCCTAACGCCGGATTTCAGCAAGAATTTGGGTGCACCCAGAGGCGCTGTGGTTCTCGGGCCATCAGAACTGATTCGTCGGCTCCGACGTATTCGGAAGAGTATCGGTGGTGGGATGAGGCAGGCTGGTGTTCTTGTCGCTGCTCCCAGGCAGGCTGTGATTGAGAACTTTGGACTTGGCGTGAAAGATTGCAAAGGGATATTGAAGAGTAGTCGTGTTCTAGCGGAGTGAGTCGGACGGATGTGGATTATGCGAGGAGGGCGGTTATTGAAGTGCGCCGAGACTAACATGGTCTGGTCAGATCTCAGAGGATGTGTGGCATAGAGGTTCGTGAGTGGGACGAGTTGGGTAGGCAGCGTGGGATCAAGCTTGATGGGATGGGGATCGTGCTGCACCATCAGATTGACAAAGTCGCAGCTGATCGCCTTGGCGCTGTGATGGATTTATTGTTGCATGTCGTCAGCTAGACAGACATGGAGTGCACAGCTCCCAAGACTCGATTATGAGCACGCTGAATATTAGGTCCGCATTGCTATAAAGGACATTCCCTGAAGGCATGAGAAATGCCTTCTTATCCCAAATGCCCAGTGACCGTGCACACTGGCGTGGGTCTGATGAGCGCCGAGGTCTCTTCAATAGATGTGTACGGAGGAGATTTTCCTGTTTTGTTTTGGTTGCTCAATCGCTTGCAATGCATTATCTACGCCATCGTGTCGGGCTTGCTCTCCTCTGTCGCCTCGGCCGCCGGCTCGGCCTCTGGCTTAGCCTCCTCTGTGACAGCGGCAACCGGCGCCTCGGCGGAAGCGGCCGGGATCTCAACTGCGGTCCCAACCTCGGACGCTGGTTTGCTCTTGACGTCCTCACCCTTCAAACCTCCCACAACTCTCAGTCCCTCGGCTCCTCTCGCCAGGTTGTCCAGCTCGCGCTTCCGTGACAGGCGCTTCTGCACCTCGGAAACGAGTGATTTCATGTCCACGAGCTCACCGTCCTTCTGGGGGTGGCCCTCTGGCAGGCCCAGTTCCTTGATTCTGACAACTTGCTTCTGCACCTCGTCATCTCCGAGAATGATTGCGAATGGCGTCGCATTAGACTCGGCGGCCTTGAACTGAGGAGGCAGCTTAGGCTTCACCTTGTAGAGGAACTCGGCCTTGATGCCGGCATCCCACAGCTTGGAGCAGACCTCCAGACGCTCCTTGATCAGACCGGCCTTTGATCCGAGGGACATGACGAAAACGTCGACGGTGCTTTGGGGTGCTTCGCTCTCGGCCTGCATTCTAGCCTTGGTGATGCTAAAAATTCTCTCAATGCCGAAAGAGACCTAGAACGTTGTAAGTGACCACATGTTACGTGTTTCTATCCAGTGGGGACGTACACCAACGCACGGAATCTGGGTCTTGCCAGAAAACATGCCGACGAGGTTGTCGTAGCTGCAAGTCTGTTAGTTAGCCGAAAAGCGTATGAGGAACGTGTAAGCTCACCGTCCTCCAGCAGCAACACTGCCAACGCCAACGCTGGGGTCGTCTGAGCGGTCCTCATCATCCTTGTCCTTGCTCTTGCTCTTCTTCTTAGACTTCACTGTTGCGTCGTCCGCACCAGGTGTGGCAGCAGGGGCTGATCCTTCCGTGACAACCTCGTAGATAACACCTGTGTAGTAGTCAAGACCGCGGGCGAGAGACAAATCGAAAGATACTCTGTCAAGCGCGCCAAAGGCCTCAAGGTAGCTGAAAAGGAGTTCCAAATCGGCCATACCAGCCTTCATCGAGGCATTGGCGGCCAGCTTGTCATCCCGCTGCAGTCTGCGGAGCAGATCCTGCTTGCCCTTCTGCACAACCCACTCGCCAATCTTGTCGGCAATTTCTCCGTCGAGGCCCTTCTCCTCGGTCATTTCCTTGCGCACATCTTCCCAAGGAAGCTTGTCGAGCTTGTCGACGGCAGAAGATATCGTCCTGATCTTGTCAGTGGGGACACCGCAAACCTCGAAGATACCGTCGAGGATTTTGCGGTGGTTGAGCTTGATTGTGTAGTTTCCGTTCCAGCCGAGGCCCTCAAAGACCTCAACGACAATGCGGATGATCTCGGCGTCAGGAAGCATGGAGTCGTAGGTGCCGGCGATATCGAAGTCGCATTGGTAAAACTCGCGCATGCGGCCCTTGTTCATGGCGGGCTGATCACTGTATGTAGGTTTAGCTTGCGTTCGATATAGGATGCTGCAAGTCAACTGTATCGTACCGACGGTAGACCTTCGAGATGTGGTAACGCTTGACACTCTGGATGTCCTTGTTCATGGCGAGCCATCGCGCAAAGGGGACGGTCAAGTCATATCGCAGGGAGGTAATCTCACCACCCTGGTCGGCCAGGTCGTAAATGAGCTTCGAGTCTTCGCCATACTACGAGAGATGTGCTGGTTAGTACCATTGTCCGGCAGAGGGTCTGGAGGATGTGGATCGCGGGTTCCCATGTATCCCTCCATCGCCATGGAGGGGAAGACACGCAGGTCGTACCTTGCCCGAAAGGATCTCCTTCAACTCGAAAACAGGGGTATCAAGCTCCATGCCACCGTGCTTCTGGAAAACATCCTTCAGTTGCGAGAAGATCTTTTCGCGAATGATCATGTCCTTGCCGAACCCTTGAATCAAAACCAAATATTAGTCCCAGTCGTACGATTGATTCGAGGCGCATAGGCGACAGGGCATTGACTGACAATCCTTGGTGCCCTTGGGGGTCTTCAGCTCGAACTTGGACTTGGGTGCCATGGCGGGCAATTGTTCGTGATCGGATTGGCGAAAAGCGTTCGACGAAGAGAAAGCGCGACAACTGGGCCTGTTCGTAGGCGAAAGAGGGGTTGTAATTGGGCTTTGAGAAAGAAAAGTCAGTCGGCGGACCGGTCTGGCAGACCTCGAGAAAATTTGCAGCTGGATCTTCATTCACCTGGCTTTTCTCGAGCTTAGCGCAAAGAAGGGAGCCGACTCGAAAGAAAAGCGGCCCTGGGATCGTGATGGTGACTCAATCGCGAGTTCTGGAGGGGCTGAACGACTGCAACGAGTTTTGGGGGTTTGTGAGGTCCTGCAAGGCTGTGCCTGGACCGGGATGTGCCCACTTGTGGGTTGTCCAATGACGTCCTCCTGCGAGTGATACAGATCCCTGCCTTTCGACAAGGCTCTTCGCTGGCGTTCATTTTTCGGACAACACGCCGAATCTTTCTGGCAATCTCACACCATGGATTTCCGTGCTCATTTGAGCCAATTACAGTACCGAACGATGAGCCCGTAGAATTGGGTATATCACCAGCGATTTATCGCACAACTCATTACCCTGATCTGTCCAGCGCCACATGTCCGACTCGATCAGGGAACATGGACGCAGAAGTCTGTCCCAGGAACGTTCCGTACCTGATCCCGTAGTAACTTAGCCTGGAGGAGTCCGCCGCGGCGCGTTTGCCGTCCGGCGTGGCCGCGAAGGCGTCGACGAAGCTGAGCATATCGCGCGCCGTCACCGCCGTCGTCATGTGCGGATCCGCCTCCGTCATACCGCCGGCTCGCTCCAGACACCTTTCCCCAAGACTCAGGCCAAAGCCGATGTATTTCTGATAGTACGCGTCGACCAGGCGCGGGATCCCGCGGCAACATCTCGGGCATCGACAGCGTTCGGGAGAATCCCCAACGAGCAGTTCGGTCGCGTCTCGCTGGGGCCGACGCCGCGGGGTCGAAGTCGACCATGTCGTAATTGGACCTTGTCCCTGTGCGAATGATATCTCCCGCGAACAGAAGCAGTTCGATACCGGAGCCCCCCGGATCCGCCGGGGTTGATGAGTACTGCACCGCGGTACGGGCCGTCTGAAGAGTTGGTGGCCGCGGGTATTTTCATCAAGGGGACTGAGGCGCGGCCGAGTTTGGGGTTCTGATAGTCTAGGGGCACTTGGACACTTGCATAATCAGTGAGTGTTCGAGAGGGCAGACCGGATCCTGAATCTGACATCGAGTCTAGCACAAGAGTATTGGCCCTCGCAAGGACACCAGATGAGACCCTGCGAAGGCGAGATGGAGTCGAGACTGCAATTCTGTGCCCTTGCTGTGCCTTGCTGTTCCCATACCAAACAGGAAAACCGCCGTGGTGAGGCTTTTCGTTTTCGCTGTGGTCTAGAAGAACTCCCGTTGGATAGAGCGAGTGTTGTGAGCGGCAAGTGGCTGGAGATTTCCATCTGACCTCGCGTGAACAATGACCAGTCTCTTCGTCTTCTTATATCATGTCCTCAGCAAGACTACAGCAAATCTCTATAGCCTTCTCATCGTATGGCACAACCCGATTTATATCACCATACAGAATCCTTCCACTGCTTCGCCCTCCCATTCCATGTTTTTTTCCTCAGAGGGGAGGATAGGGGAAAAGGTAGAGTGGAGGGAGGTTGTATAGACTAGCATTTGTAACGAATCACTAAACTTAGCCGTTGGTTAACGGCAAGAAAAAAAAGAAGGTCTCATCCCCAGAGTGGCATGCCGGGCAATGTTCCGAACTAGTGCAAGACACTGTTTATCGTATCCGTTCAGTCCCATGTTTTGATCATTTCCCCCGCGACCAAAATACGTCACAACTCAGATCAGCTGAGAGAAGACGTCCCCACCAAGAGCATGCCAAATGTGCTCTGGAGACTGTCCCTTCTCTGGAGCAACCATTATCACTGTTGGAATCGCTTGGCTTCTAGTTCATGGGGGTGGTAGCTTTAAATGAGAGCTTTAGATTGACGGGGCACACAGAAAGCATCACTGCCTGGCAAAATCTTCAGCCATATATGTTCAAGTAAGACCTGATCTCAAATGAACGCTCTAAGTTTAGTCTTCGATATCTACTGTGAAGTAGACAGAAACCCGAAATATATGCAGAAAATCACGCACACTAATCGTCTCATCACATCTCAGTCTCACATTGGTCTTCCATCATACACAACCCCGTAGGGCACAGTCTCAATGTCCCCGTGGCAAGCCCTCTCGTAGTCCGCCAACTTGGGCATCTCCTCCTGCACCTGCAAGAAAGTGCCCAACTCGCACCACCCATCTTTTCTCTCGGCATCGCATTCCGGGAAGCTCCAACCCAGCGGCAGCGTCCTCTGGTTCAGGACAAAGTGGATATACTTGGTCTCCCCTCCCTCGCTCTCATATCCAGACCGGTCAGCCTTTAACGGCTTCGGGGTCTTTATGATCTCAATGTCCAGCCGCGCGCCGAAGGGTGTGATGTGTGACACCGTGAAGTTGTGCTGGCCAGGGTATTCAGTAGGCTGGAGAAGCTGGGCAAACTGCTTGAAGCCGAACGCGGTGAGGATGGAGGCGATGTTTGTATCGTGGGAGAAGTCAAAGTAGAGAGACTGGTTGAGAGGAAAAGTTTCGGTATTATTGTCGAGTGTCACATTGATCTGTGAGCCCGAGTACCCGAGGGTGTGATTCTGAAGACGGGCAATCACTTCTTGTTGGTAGCCGATGCCGACAGCGCGCTGCTTTGGTCAGTACAAGCGGACATCGAAGGCGTTAACAAACGTGGGAAAAACTCACTCCTGTGGGGTTCTGGAAGGCGTTGTTGCCGGCGAAGGCGAGGTCGACAGAGTAGGAAAAGCCGACCCACTCTTCATACGTGAAAAGGTTGCAGAACCGACTGAATCCATAGGCGACTGTCTCGTAAGGACACATGGTCTGGGCTGCGTAGGTATCCTCGATGGTCCAGTCGAAACCCTCCACCATATCCTTGATGCGAGCGGTGGCGTTAGTCAAGTAGTTCGAGACCCAGATCTTAGCAGCCTCGTCGCCGCCGTTTTGCTTGCGGGCGTTGGGGCAGTTAAGGTAGCCCGCGAGCGAGTTGTTTGCTCGATCCTGCTCGATGATGACTTCAATCGTGGCGTTCCTGGTCCTAATCTCGATGTTAGTCGCTCAGCGTAAGTTGATCCGAAGCATGAGAACGCACCATTCGAGGCCAAAGAAGCCAGCCAGCCAGTACTCAGCCGACTTGAGCATTCGATCTTGCGTCTACGACTGCGTTAACCTCAAACCTGGTTGTGAAAGGGGAGCAGGCAACAAGCTTACAGTAGTTCGTACAATGATCTTGCTGCTGGGGTTGTATAGCGTAGAATACATGTACGAGTGCAGGATACCGGATTCGAACAACTCCTGACGGCCTTTGGGTACGAGGATTTCATGGCCGAGCTGATACTTCCAGCTATTCAAGAAACCTAGTGCGCCCTTGGCCTTCAGCGTCTTGTGGGCCTTGGCAACCTTCTGCCCGAAGTCGAAGACGTTGGACCCAATGGTAGGATACCTGGATCCGTGACGTGAGAGCATCTACTGCAAATCAGCCATGGAAACCAGACCAGCAACGCAAAAACAAGAAACATACCTGAACCTGAACGATGTCCGCCCCCTCAGGCAAACTATACTCCTCGACGCCAAATCCAGGGCTTGGCTGGTATGGCGTGAGATAACTGTGCAAATTCCTCAGCAACGCAATATATATATATATCCACATTCAACCTCAGACTTACCCCATCATGTTGAAGATGCTCTCGTTGCCCCCCTTCATCCCCTCAATCGGAACATCCGTCTGCAGCGGTGCATTCGGCACGAAGCTCCCCGTGGGCAGAATCCGCGTCTGCGCCATGAACGCAGGCTTCCCCGTCGCCGTCGGACCAGCCCACAGTTCCGGACTTGTCCTGAAATATTGCGGGACGTCGGGGTCCGGCCGACACGGACACTCGTCGCCTCCGACGCCCTTGAAATTACCTCCCGGACCGCGTCTGAGCCCGTTTTCATCCAACCCGAAACCTAGCACCACGAACGCGACGAAGAAGCCGAGGATGGTGACGATGAGAGCGAGACCGATGGTCACCGTCGCGCGGCGGTAGCGCCGCTCGCCGGGCGAGACGTTGTCGTGGTCGTCGTCCAGGCTGATGGGGAAGATGGCCTCCGCCGGCGTGCTGGGCGGGAGCGCGGGCAGCGGCTTCTCGTTCGGGAGGGCTTTCCTCCCCCGCCGCCCCGAAGACCCGGAGCGGCTTCGGTGGGGTCCCTTCTGCTCCTGTTCGTACGGAGAGTCCTCATCCCCCGGAACCCGGAGGTATCCGGCCTGACGAGCACCCATCTTCTGCGCTGCCGACGAAAGCCAAGACGGATCAACGGCTTACGAAGATAAGGAGAATAAAACTGAGACTCTGCAATCACTTGACGTAGTGTAAAACGGTGCGCCTTGGCCCAGCGGGCGAACTGTCGATGACTCGGGGGCGCAGCGAAGCGGCTCCACTACCTTGCGCACATGCGGGACCGGTCTAGGAAAGCCGATATGCACAAACGGTTTTGACCAGCCAGATCAGCCCGGTGACAGGGACAGCGGATTGTAGGTACGGTAGGAGTGGGATTGTTTGTCAGGTGCAGGCCGAGGGTGCAGATGAGCGCAGTGAGCGGTCGGACGGGGTTACGATTCACATCCGAGTGTCGCATCGATCCCTCAGAAAGGGAATCTCTATCCAGACGACGTAGGAAAGCGACTTCTGAACACACACACAACCACGCAGGCTATCACGGTAGATAGCGAAGAGAGTGGGGGGAAAAGAAAAGGGGTCGTATCGAGTGATGACTCGACGGCTGCAGCAGTGATGCAGAGACGGGGGCAAGATTCTTCGATGCGCAAGGCATACGTTCCGTCCCCCGGTTGTCGGGGTTAGTGCTCCGTCAAACCCAATCGGCCACCTCTTGATATGCGACGGAAAGGACCCAAGGGAAGTCTCGGCCCGGGAGGAACGGACAGAAGATAAACCCACAAAAGCAAGCACACCGGATGCACACACAAAAGGCAAGCCCCCTGTGATGCTTGCGAGTGATATGCGCTGTGGCTATGTTGACCTGACACAGTGACGAATAGACGGCGTGCGGTGAAGGATTTCGTGATAGAGGCGTTGTTTGAGGGATAGATGTTCGGGGAGGCTCTTTGGTGTAATTAAAGGGGGAAAGCACCTGTCGTTGAATGCGGCGATATAATTCGATGAGTCTCCGGGGAAGATGGATCCGATCCCGAGGAAACAGACATCCAGACTCTGGCCAATTAAATCTGCGACAGCTGCCCCCGGCCGGGAAGCACTGGCCACCATCATTAGAGCTTTTTTCAGAGGAAAGTCCATGAGAATACACGTGATTCCATATCCCCCGAATCCCTTAGGTCGGGACCAAATCAAGCTCGCATTTTTCTCACGATCCTCCTCCGACTGTCGCAAATATGTAACTCTCGACTTCGCCCAACCAGAAGCTAAGAGTGACCTCGATCGTCTTCCAGCCGCTATTCCACAAGAGATCCATTGTAACTTCAGCCGATGTCAGCTGTTATTCTAGACTCGCTTGAAAAGAGCCTACGGCTGGCTATTCAAGACTATCACTTTTCACACACACACACACACATACACCAAAAATCCTTGCTCTAACGTACGTTGACATAGCGCGCGATGCCACGCAATACTGACATCCAACTCCGGATTGGTCCTTCAAGGCTCTGTGCATTGCCTCCATCGGACTCTTGGCTGCATAACGGCAGACGCTGTTGATTAGTTGTCTGTCCCCTACAAACCCCTCCCCCCTGCCTTCTCCCTGTCTCATAGGACTATTCTTTCTTTTCATTCCCCCATGACCCATCATGCTTTCTTCTTGCTGTCCTTCGCAACTCACAGCTGGGCACGAAATGGAAAAAAAGAAAAGAGATGGCAGAAAACAGAAACAAAGGCGGTGCCCCATACGAATTGCGTCTCCAGTCCAAGCGTCTCACTTACTATAACGCCCCCCGGCTCATTCCACCATCCCTCGATCGATCGCCCACGCTAGGAATCGATGACAACTCCACGGCGATGTACGAGAATGCAACCGGCATAGAAAAAAATAAAAAAAAAAAAAAAAGAAGAAGAAAAGAAACTCACCCACCATAGAGCTGCAAGATGTGTGGTGGTTAGAAGTAACTCATCCGTACAGAGCGGAGCAGGGCGCAAGACACAGGTCACTCTGCACACTGAGACCAACGTAGACCTTACCCGCACTGCCGACGTCGGACCAGCGTGCGTCACCTTCTAGTCGCTGACGAGGTCCTCGCTATGTGAATATCAAAAAGCAACTTTTTATCCTGACTGGAATCTGAACCGTGATGCTTGCTCCCTTGCCCGGTATGCGCGCGGGCGGGCGGGCGAGCGACTGCAACTCCAAATCCCCAGCACGACCCACGACAGGAAGATGTTCGTCATGGACAATCACTGTCATTCAAAACCCAGAACCTTCAACATTGAAGACAATCCAAAAGAAAAAACTCCCGGCGTAGGGCTCTCGATACCCAGTCTCCATCCCGCCGCACCCCAAGATAGCAAAAGTTCCCGCAACACTTGCCCTCCCAATGTCCACTTCTTCCCATGCAAGCTTCCTCGCGCTTCCATTGTCTGGAAGTGAGTTGTCTTCGTCCCAGCAGACTGCAACTCGGTCCTGTCATTAACCCTGGAAGGCCGGGCAATTTGGCGACTGAAACCAAGATCCGGTAATCGTCTGGATCCTCTTCGGCACCGACGTCGCCGCTACCTTCCTGGCCAGTCTCTATGCAGATGTCAAGGACCGCTCGTCGACCCGTCAAGCTTGCAGCCACACGTTTTACCGATTGTCAATGCCTGGCCTCCCAGAGTCAAGATCGGTCGCAGCATTGTGTACACTTCGATCCGACGCTGAAAGGCTGTCGCTGCCCACTCCCGGTGAGAGCTCTCGAGAACTTTTGAAGCCACGCCCTGGCCCCGGCGTCTGCGGCCTTCCATGTGCAAGTGTTGGCCAGCCGTCGACCGGTCAAGATATCGCAGACCGGAATCCGCATGTTGTCCGATGGCCATTTGCCCCTCTCTGTCACGAACCCCGGGCAGCGATGCTAGTTCGTGTCGAGTGTTTGCTTTTATGAATTCGCAGCTGGTCTTTCCGAATCGCGGTCCACACTGACAAGGAGGAGCCACATGTGCGCATTTTTGCTTTTCAGGCAGAGGAAGAAGAAAATTTAACCAGCCAAACTTGCAAAGAGGGCAAGCGGCCGTCCCTTCGGTGCGTGGCTGTTGTGCTTCGTTACACCTACAACCGTGAATTAGCATGCAGAAAACCTATCCGACTGAGCGCTTAAGCATGGGAATCTTTGGGAAAATGAGTGGCCTGTAGTTCCACAGGAGCAGATACAGAGGCCGAGATCCTCGCGAAAATGTTGCCCCTCTGTAGGTTGCCGATACTCGGTAAATTGCCTTCAGGGCACTTCTGAGGCGGTCAGAAACAGCTGAGAAAAAAAGGCTTGATATTCATTCTCACGGCATTGGCAAACGCTCACCGATGTCTTGGGAGCGCCGAATCATTGAGCCACTCGTCTCACCGGTGCTGCATAATTGCAGAGTTCCAACACCACGGTCGTGTGATCAGTGGCTGATCCGTCTGCAGCCACGCGGTTGACGCCTAGGTAAGACCACATCGGTTTGTCTTGCTCACATCTCAGCAAAAGTTCTGGTGTGCCACGTTGGGACCACTCGGTCAGTGATCAGCGTCCCTGAGCATGCTGGGGTTGGAAGTTGGCGAACGGATAATGAATTTCTATTACAACGAGTTCCTGGTCTTACATCCCATTCATGTATACATGCTTTTTTTCTTACCGGGTTCTACTCGAACTCCTAAAGACTCCGTGCTCATCCGACCGTGACAGACAGGGTAAGAGAATAAACTTTTCGTGGAACCAGGGTGACAGGATACGGTGAGGGAAAAAGCAAATAACAGAAGATGCAGCAGTCGCTCCACGCCAGAGCGAGCCCATATTCCCAGGGATAAACAATGCAAGTACAAGAAATGCAACCGTGACGCCCCTTCTCCAGTTTTCGACGATGCTCACTCGACTTTTCCGGCGCAAAATAGAAATGGAGACAACACGATCAGTTGGGGTACTTGCGAAGAGGAAAAAAGGCATCGGGCATGGGCTCCAAATGCCAGACATGGTCGGCAGGCTTTTCGAAAGCGTCGTACCACTCTCGCTTCAGCTCATCGGGGATGGACCAGCCAAGCTTCTCGTTCCGTACCCTCATTCGAACGAGATGGCGTTTTTCGCTGGGGTCCTGGCCGTTGACAAAGCCTTCGCGGCGGTGAAGAATGGCGAGGTTGTTGATGAAGTGAATGTCGCCTGGCCGAGTCTGGATCTCCATCTGTGTGGCCTTAGCAATGGCCTCAACAGCGTCGAGAGCCTCGATCTGCCGAAGGGTGAGGGAGGGGAAATGTGTCGGTCGAGGATGCGCAGTATTGCCCATCAGGGGAGTACGGCCAAAGTTGATGATGATCTTGCCATCATGGTGGAAGAGGACGGGGCGACATTGGAACTTGGGACTGCAGGCATGTCAGCAAGGAAGTTCAAGCCGATATGGATATGCCGGCGAAGCCTTTGCGTGGCACTGAAACAATAAGACTTACAGGGCGAAAGGCCAGTCCGAGCGGGATAATGTGCGAATAATATCCGGCCGAGAGGCGGCGAGGACGTTGTAGATGGTGTGGGCAGAGGCAATGATGCACTTGCCACCAGTGGCGGCGGTGGCTCTGGTTAACCAGCTGATGATGTCCCCGGATTCCTCATTGTGGAAAGTCTGGGAGATGGTATGGTCAATAACCTGTCGACGGCGTGGTAACAGCGTTCTTACGATTGAAGAGGTAGAATGGCGGTGATGATCTGCCCTGGCCTGATTGGTGTTGTCGGCAACAATGTGGACTGTGGACATAATTAGCCAAGAGCCAAGCACGGACAGTTTAACAGCGTACCAAGCATGTTTCCCTTCTTGTCCTGACGGCCACGCTGGTTGGCAATGTACCCCTGGATGCCAAGATAGAGTACCGTTAGATCTTCGACTGAGTGGTTTTGCGGGTCAATGCCGCGGACCACACCGAAGCCCTTGCCATGATGAATGTCGTCGGCGATACGTGCGAGAACCGAACCAAGGTTCGGAAGTGGGAAATTGTCTGGGTTAACGAGGTCGCCGTCAAGACCCAAGGCTATTGAAAGATATGTGTCAGTGGCCAGACCGTTATAGTAGCTCTGGGGTCGGCATACCTTTGAAGTGGTTAAGGGCAAGCATGAGCTCACTGAGGTCCGTGGTGGTGAGGTTGTACGTGTACTGCGACTCTTGGGCAAATTGCAGGCCGGTCCAGGCTGATTCGAGGTCCAGTGTCTCGGGAAAATCGGTGGGGAGACCAGGAACATCCGCGACTGGAGCGTTACAGTCAACAAGATGGATGTAGTTGGCAGCAGATGCCGTGGTAGCACCCATGACCGGACCAACAGCCGTGGACGCCATCTTGCTGATGTGAGAACTGAAAACCGGCATGTTAGAAACGACCATGCCGCAGCGGACGATGAGTAAGCCAAGTCAAGGGTAGACAAACCTGTAGGTGTATGTTTGATATCGTTCCGTCGTACGTCGTGAAGTAACAGGGTGATAGACAGTTCTCTTAAGAAAGAAACCCCGGCTCAAGGAAAGGTCTGACGTGCCACTCAATCCAATCTGCTCAGCGACTGGCAGGTCTGGTATGTGCATACACAAGAGAGAGAGAGAGAGAGAGAAAGGCTGTGTGCGTGCGTGTGTGAGAGAGGAGAGAAATTGATCCAGCGTGGAAGCTGATGTATGGGCGAGGCAGAGACTGTCTTGTATTATACGCCGAAGAAAAGTTGACAAGAGAGAGAGGCGAGAGATGGAACAACAACGGTGGCGGGAGAAGAAACTGTGAGGAAGAGATGGTGAGGTGGCTACTTTCGTGATCTACCCAGCACCTAATATACCTTCTCGTGGGCCCCCTCTTGGGTAGGAGATAGTGGCCTCCTTTCCAGACTGGAGTCGGTGAGGAAAGGAGTTCCTGCTTCTCAGCGGTAAGGTAGACGATATGAGTTGACGAGGAGGGACAAAGAGCGACAGCAAGATAGCAGCAAGGCAGGAAGCCGATTGTATGGGACCCTGGGAAGGCGGTTACCCGATGCGCGCCTGCCCGCGTGTAGGGGTTCGGTCTGGTGGTGACGAAGTAGATGTAGATGTAAGGAAGGAAAGCACCTCACAAGACGAGGCACGGAGCACGGGTACCGTGACTGACAATCCCGTCAGAGTGTCGTAAATGGCTACCTCACATGTGAGTGCGCGCGCGTAGGAACAGGATGTCGCGGAAGAGCTGCAAAAGCAAGGTCCTCGATCGTTTGCGGTGAGCCAGGCCGTTGGGAGAGACTGGGGGTGATGGGGGAGATGAGGCGATGTGATATGATGCGAGGTCGCCCGTCAAGACATTTTAAAGTCAGGTTGGGAGAAGAAACCACAGTGAGGTCAGAGGACCAAAGAACGGAAGGGAGATGGAGTCGAAGCTACCTCAGGTGAAGGTAGGCACGTAGAATAGGAAAAAACTAAAATAAACCCCCGAAAAAAACAAATTATATGAGGAAGGGTAAGGTACGGTAGGAACGGATCGGTAAAGCAAGGTAGACAGACAGGCAGGGACTCGGGAGTGCAAGAACGAAAGAACTACGCGCGATGCAATAGCAGAGCAGGTGAGGGTGTAGAGTCAACCAAGAGCAAGATCAAAACTTAGGTAGTTTAGCAAGACCAGGTAGGTACGAGCGGATGCATGGAGATCCAGAATTGGCTCGTAAACAACAAGTCACAAAAGCGAGGCAAGAGGAGAGAGATAGAGGAAGATAGGAAGAGAGAGACATACAGCAAGGAATGTGCCACACGCCTTGTACCCTGCCTCTGTATGTAAGGTACCGTATCTACTACCTTACCTACCTACCTTACCTCCTTTGCATTTGCTGCAAGCACTTTTGATGGGTCGTTCCAAACTGGAGGGAAGAAAAGATGGGCATATGCCTTACCTTACATCCACGAGGGAGGCGCGGGATGAAGCGTTACGAAACTGAGGTACTGCAAGCAACGTGCCGGACCGGTGAGGTGCAATGTACACTCCCCCGGCTGCTGCTGCTGCTTTTCTTGACGTGAGGTGAGGTAGCCGGCCAGACGGCCCAGTGCAACGATACGAAATGAAATTTCATGGCAAACTCGCAGGTACCCGGCGAAGAAAAGAAGAAAGAAAACGAGAAGAGAGGAAAGGATATGTTGTTTTGGGGCTGACCGGGTCATGCTGAGCCGTGATTACGATGAACGCCCTGAATCCAGCATGGGATAGGAATAGAAAAGACTTCCCACCCACAAACCCCCCCTCCCCCCCCCAAAAAAAAAGGAGGAGAATTGAAAATTCTTTGATGCGTGCGCGCCCCCGTTGAAAATGGGAAGAGCTGCAATTCAATACCGTCCCCCGGTTCTATCCTCGTCTCAAATTCTTTGTTGCTCGTCGTCTGAAGACGAGCGGGCAGGTCCTTGGCTAGGTAGGTAGGAGGCGTGGGTGTGGGCCATGAGAGAGTGTGCGAATAGGAATGATTCGCTCAAGCAAAAAGGCGTTGGTTCATGTGAGACTGCGGGGGGTTCGCAAGAAAAGACAGGGACGATGCATGAGAGGAGTCGCGTTGTGCAAGAAGCAACAGCGGCTTGGTAGGGGCAGATATCCCCAAGCGTCCACTGATGGTTCCAAAAGACCAATTGCCACGAAGGAAAAGGCTTTGCGGAATGAAGAGAACTTGAGCAACAGTAGACGCATGAAACCGGTAGAGAAGATTGGAAATACCGCGCAAACCGAGTAATCCGTGGTCAATTGACGACCGGACGAGCTGCGAGTGTGCGCGAGCGCAGCATTCGTCGTCTCCTACCAAGTACGTGCGTATGCACGAACGAACCGCTGTCTAGCTGGCGCTGAGAGCGGCAGCCTAACCCGGGATCGACCCAAACCAAACGCACACAAGTACACCTGCGCAGGCATCTCAGAGGTTAGCACATCAAGGGGGCCACTGTTATCAACCTATGCTGTTTTCTATAACCCCGGTAACAGTGGAACCCCTACCGCACTAACCTCTGAGATGCCTGCGCAGGTGTAGAAGAACCAGGAGATATACTAGACTTCAACGTGGCGTGGCGCCTCGTGGGTCCACGGATGCCACCTCTGCATATCATCTTGGAATCTCGACGACCAGATAGATGAATCGACGCTTCCATGCAGATGTAAACCCAGTAGTAGTAGGAAAAAAAGGAGGCTGGCAACGGGCTCGACTGCAGAGCGCGACAGAGGGAGTTCAACATTGATTGGATGAACATGGATCATCAACTAGTGACCAATTGCTCTTTTCAGCGCTGGGAGTCAAGTGAGCAGAAGCGGCAGCGGCAGCCCAGTTGCAGTCGCAGGCGCAGGGTGCGGTGGAGACAGGGCGTGCATACCTTAGAGAAACATGTTTGATGGCTTCCTCAGGAGGAGAGCCACGTTTTGTGGCGAGCGCCTCTGTGCCTGCGCGATCGTCCTAGGCTTGTGAGAGGACGGGGAAGGAAGACAAAAGCCGGGAAAAGGATGGCGGAACGCGACGTGGCTTAAGCTGATCAACCCGGGCGTTTATTGTCCGCCGTGTAACGCACACTAGAAGTCATCGGAACGATCTAGGGTCGACGGGTGTTCGGGAGCACCAGGTACCGTCGAGGGGTGTGTTTGGCGCCTTTAGACTCTGTAGGCCGGGCATCGAAGGGTTTTGGTGTGCTCTAGAGCGATCAATATCGCAAATGACGGACGATCGGATCTGTGCTGTGGTGTGTGTTAGGTGGTGCTGTGGTCTGCTTCTTCTCTGTTGTGACCCTAAGCTCAGTTCGAACACGTCGTAGGCGAGAAGATCAGCATTCAGTGTGCACCAACGAACGGCTACCCGAAGCTGAGGTTCCCTCTGCTTTGGCCAATCTCAAATCAATCGGCCCTGCTGTTGGTACCGAGGGGCCTTGTCCAACTCTGTTCGATCTCAGCGTACAGGGCGATCCTGCTTCAATCATGTGCGGCGGATATACATCGCCAAGGGGCCGTGAATGGAGTGCCTTCTAGGTCCAGGATGGGAGCCAATAGAGTGGGAAAAAGAAGAAAAGAACGAAGAATTTGGATGAAAATTGAAGCCAAATCTTCTCTGGCGCTGCATGTCGAATCGCGCTGATGGCTGGCTGGTGTTGGCAAAACATGGCAGGCAACGCCAAGTTGGATAATGGGGGGGCAACCTACCCCTACCAAAACGTGGAGTTGACGGCAAGGGTAGCGTAACAGGTGTTCCAGCGCAAAAAGCAATGAAGAACGACCCACACCTTTTCCTGCATTGGAACGGTTAGCGTAAGGTAGGTATTGCACGATGGGGCCAGGCGATTAGGTAAGCCCCACCAGGTTACCCCTAAACTTTCAGATGCAGGGATAGGTGTGGAGTGGGTAGAGGCGTTTGTGTCCCACTTGCGCGCAACTGGAGACATGGGAGGATGTGGAAGAAGGAAATAGCAACAGGGTACCTTAGAGTAGGAATTGGCGGCGAAGGAAAGGACCGAGGGTGTGAGGGGCACTGGAAGCAGAAAGGAGAGGGAGAGAGAGCCCTGGAAAGGCGTGAGTTAGACCGCGAAGAAGGCCTGTGGGATATCGTCTAGAAGAAGAATCGCCCCCCTTCTTCCTCTTTGCATCGCTTCTCCACCCATGTAAGTACTACTATGCAGTATAGTAGGCAGCTAGCCGAACAATAGGCGAGCGGGACACGGATGCCGTGACTGGGACGTGCACGCCGTCCCGGAACACTCAGTGCCTCAATTGACGAATGAGAAGGCGCCGGGGCACTTCCAATGGAGGGGGTGGGGGAGTGGGTCACATGTGGGCAGGTGAGAGCGAGCAAGCACATACTATTAGGTACCTTACCGTAAGGTACCATACCTATCCTAGCTTCCGTGGTCTCCACTCTCAACTTCACCTCATCCACTTCAGCTCTCATCGTCCTCCTTTGCCCCCCCTTCAGTCCGATTTGGGTTTGCGCACCTTGCCGGGCGAACGTCAGTACCGTGCCGTACACGCACTGCAAGATGGACGTCGATATTTCTAATCAAAGGGGAAGGCCTGCATCGGCCGGAGTTTTACGTACGAGCCGGGCAGCAGGTCGGGTTGAATGAATGGGGAGCAGAATTTTGGGGCAGAGAACTCGACAGTTCCCTCTTGTTTATTTTCTTGTTTCTTCCTACCCCTCGGTGTGATATTCCTGCTCAATCTCGCCACAGACATGGCTCGTGATGGAGAACCGTCATTCCCCAACCAACAGAAAGTTTACACCGGCATATGCGATGCTTCCCTGGGACACACCGCATTCTCCATCCAATTTCCCATCCCTAGGCATCGGCACATTACCCATCCCAACTGAATCCGAACACCCTCTCTGCCTCTCCCTCGTGATCCCCGCGACGATACATTCCGATCATCGTTGACCCTCCGCGCGCGCGCGCGTGTTTCGTGAAGACCGTCTCTACCGAGCTGTTGTCTGGGATTTAACTTTTTGACAGCACTGGACCGGCCCGCGAGGAGATGCAGATGAGAAGTGATGAAAAGCGGCGTGGAAAAGACCCGTTTTTTTTCGGACATAAAGGTTACCAAGTACCAAATGATCAAAAGCGGGGATTGCGACAGCTGGTGAAGGATTTCTGCGAATAGCATTTGACTACACACCTTCGACGGAACACACACAACTGAAGGACACCTGCAGACCCCATCGTCAAGCGGTGCGCATGTTGCCGATCGATAAATCACTCCAGGACATGGCGACTTGGACCACCAAGCTCCAAAGCAAATCGGAATCGAGTGGTCTGAGAATGGGCTTTCGTTCGGAGCTCATTCTCTGCTTCAGCTTCGGTCCCAACGTTTCCATCTGCATCAGTATCATATACCACCATCCGTCTGTATCTTGCATCTATTTCTGAAGAAAAACGGGGCTTTAGATTATTGCCGAATGTCTCTGATATACACAACATCGCGGTACCACAACTGTCACACAAACCCGCTGAATACCCTTTTTTTTTTTTTTTTTTTTTTTTTTTTTTTTTTGAAAACATCTCGGAAACATTTTATCCACTCATCATCATCGTTATCGTCATCGTCATCGACGCTCTGCGCTTGCCAAAAGGAAACACAACAAGCAAGGTATCCTGATAACGAGGAACTGCCAAAATGCATTTTCCCTCGTCGCCCGGTGAAGCAACCAGACGTAGGCAAACCCCCGTTCAAGAGTTGCGGCAGAAGGAAAAAGGAACAGTAGAAATCGGGAAAGGCATTGGGAAACAAACTCCGCCTCCATGTCAGACGTTGAAAGCCAATGACTGCTCTTTTTGGCCCGCCCGTATTGCGCCCCTGCACGCCACTGCAGTGCATCCCTCCCTAGTCCCGGAATGATGCAAGAAAAGCATTCAAGCAAAAACACATACTCCATTCTCACGCCATGTAATTGAGTCTCCTGCCTCGCTTGGACTAACAAACCCACTCTGCGGGCTGCCATTCCCGCTGGAAGAGCTGGCTGACAAAAAAGTACGGCTGGTCGTACGCTTGAGCATTCAGTCCATCCCACTCGCGTTCTGGGGGTTCAAGTCATTAGCCATTTACAAACTGGTCTGCTCCATCACTGGGGAAGCAGCGGTTCTTTCTCTTGCAGATTATCGGGAAGATTGCTTGGAAACAATATATCCTGCTTTGGAGAAACATAAGGGCCGTTACTCACTGTGAGCCATGACTTGGGCACGCGTCCATTGGACAAAGCGTACGGCCTGATCGTCCAGCTGGGCCAGCTGTCGCAATTCCTGCTCTCTACATTCTTCGGTAAACGGTACGGTCCCCTTGTTACAGTAGTGGAAGTACGCCAGGAGAATCACGCCTCCTGTTCGTGCGTCATTCGTCAGCATGTCTTACTCAACAAAAATCTGTGAGAGAGGCGGCTGCAGCAGATAAAACATCGACCCATCCCAGCACCCGTACATACCTCGATGATATTCTCTGACATCAGCTTCTCGCGCGAACCTGGTCTGTGGAGCCCATCACAAGTCAGCGAATCTGTGCAACCCACAGTATCATGATATCATTTGGAAGCCTCTGCCTGATTGCATCAAACTAACCTTCATACCGTGCTTTTTAGCGTAAGAGGCATCATGGTTGGTGAGAAGGGCAATGTTGTGGAGTAGAATGAAGGTCACCAGGTAAGTCGTTAACCATGTCTTCGGCTTGTTCGCGTGAACCATCTTCGATAGCTTCTCCAACATTTCCCGACGGAGACGCGTCTGAATCTGCTGAATGAGGACCAAATCCAATTGGGCACCCATAACCGGCGGTAGAGGTATGCTCCCATGTTGTGGGCTGGTCTGGTCTAGAATATTGCGGTCCATTCCAAGCGTCTCGTTGCCCACAATCTCTACTGACTTGGTTGTCAACCGGACTGCTACCCACAATTCTAAAGTTTGAGTCAGGAGTTCTCGCTCTTCTGGGTATGTTCTTGGGTCTTGCGACAGCCGCCAGGTCATACGGTAGGTCTCAAAAAGAAGTCGGTCCTCCGTGCCCATCACGCCGTGAATGACTTCGCTGAAGCGTTTGACTGCGCCATCCCTAATATAATTTTGATAGGCTGCTTGGGCCTCGTCGAGATCCGTGATAGCATACGGGGGAATCGGAACAGACTTCTTGATGCCATCTGGTGTGTACCAAGATCGCTCCAGCTTGTCGCCTTTCTGCGGGATGAATTGACGCACGTTAAGCTCCACTGACACACCACGCGCGTAACCCTCGGTTACTTGAATTCGTTTCACGTCGGACGAAGCCCAGTTCACGATGTTGTCTAATGGGCCATTATCTGTCCAGCGCAACGTCCACTCGTATCCGTGAACCTGACCTGGCTTGAAGCATTTGACATCTGTGATCTTGACACGCATACATGGCATACGATTGACATGCTTGTGATTGCTGTTCGGTTTCGGCCTGCATGTCATGCATCCACCGGACGGATCATCAGCATCCGGTACACACTGATTGCCTCGTCAGCGAAAGTTCGAAGCTGCGCTGAAGCATAGCAGCTTAAAACGGCGTAGGCTCAGTTCAGCTCTTCTTACTTACCCGTATTCTTTGCAGCTTGCATCGCATACAGGAACCTGTCTTTCTCGTATTCGCTGTCTCCTGCCGCTGTTTAATGTCTTTGAAAGGACCACGTTTGGAAGCCGGGGGCCGCTGGTGAGAGTAGACTATGTCGAGCCTGTTACTTGCAGCTGATTGGCTCATGTCCTCGTCCTTGGTACTCATCTCTTCTGCAGGGTAGTGGCAACCTGAAGGCATGGAAGCCATCTCCCTCTGGTGCTGCAGCGTCGGAGGAAGCGGAGGACCAATGAAGTTGCCGTTGAATTGGGTTGGCATCAAATCACCTGTAGATACGGAGTGGTTGGTGACGCCCGACAGGTTCCGAGATTGATCGGGGCCTGAAGTGGTGGTGGGGACGTTCGTATAATACGAAGTCTCCGGAATATCAGAGACGTACACCAGATTGTCGGGGACGGGCGGTGCTGTCATTGTCTGTTCAGGGCTTCCTTGTGCAGGCTGAAAATTGGCCACATAAGTGCTCATCATTCCGCCGTCTTCATTGGGGAATGAGTTGGTGCCTCTTGACGCGATAGCCGTGGGTAAGTAAGTGTCTTGCTGAGTGACGTCGGCGGAAGGTCGCTTCTCAGCCTCGTACCCATTGGTACCGTAATCAAAGCTGCTTTGAGCCGGGACTAGCTGATATCCTGACTATCTATGAATCAAAAGATCAAAAGCAAGGTTCGGGTAAAACAGTACACACCATCTGGAACGTTGTATGGGGCGAAGCAATGTTGACAACATCCCACCATGTTTATCAGTCCGTTGACAAGACCGGAAGCTTGCAAACCCGAAGACGACGGTCCCGCATCCATGTCAGCGAGATGTTGATGACCATATTGTCCGGTCTGTTGGGATTTCTCCGAAGACTCGTGAGATAGTGAGTTGTTGGGGAACCGGGACGGCATTGAACCGTCGGGCAATGGCCTGTGTCTTTTGCTGGGATGATCGAATAATCCGTCGTAGGAAAGCTGGATGAGAAACGGGTGAAGTTGGTAGATTTGGTAGTCTCGGAGTGAATACCTTGATGCGAGTTGAATAAGCTCTTGTTGGTGCTCGTGTGGGAGACAGTAGAACTCATAAGCAAATGGAGGCTGTGAGTTCTCTTGTGTTGACACTGTGGTAGAGTGGTCCTCGTAGCCTTGAGGCCGGCGCCTCTTGAGTGTATTATGATTCTAAGATGAAATCAATTCACCGCACATTTGGGTGACGGGGTAGAATGGGGGAAAGGGGGGTTGATCAGCGAAGAGGGAAAAGTCAGGGCTAACAGAAAGATATGAGGGGACGATGTGTGTGTAACGATGCGGATGCTAGAACAGCGGCTAGGCTGGAAGTATAATGGGGAAGATCGGTGATATATCCCATGCAAGCTGCCGCAAGCCGGAAAGCAGGGACATCTCTTACCATGTTTGAATGCGACGAGAAAGGGTGTGTTGGACAGAGCCTAGTAGCGAGACGAAGTACCACAACCGGTGGCGTGTATAATGTATAGCAGAGACAAGCAGCAGCAGCAGCAGCAGCAGAAGCAGGCAGCAGTGAGCAGGCACGGCGAAGCACAAGGGGAGCGTTGAAAATTGCGCCTCACCGGGAGGGGGTGGGGGAGCTACGGTCTCACGAGAGCCATTGCCACATAATGTCACCCCTTGTGAGCGAGTGGAGTATTGTAGAGAGGGCAAGGTAGGGAAAAGGAGGAGAGGTTGATGACTCGACGAGAAACAGCAGGCGGAGGAAAAACAAGTCGGTGTAGCGGAAAAGAGGAGTGAAAGCGAGCAGTAGGGAGTCGGGCTAGAATGGGGAACTGTGAAGAGCGACAGAGACAGGCCCTGTTGAGAGCAGATACTCGGCCGAAACGGAGGGAAACAACGAAAGGAAAAGGCGGCAGGGCAAGTCTGCGCTGCGTATCTGTCTGCAAGTGAGTGTGCGCGAGTGCTGAACAGGAATGTCGCTTGGCGGTCAAAGTACGTCTGCGCCTGCGTCTGTTTCTGGTTTTTTTGCGTCCGTTGGGCTTCTTCCTGGCCCCTCGCTGCGGTCGCGACGTGCTTTTTTGGCCGTGGTCTGAGCCTAGATGTCTCTAGCTATCTCGCCCGCTCGACTAGATTTTGGAGCCGTTGGGGTTTTCGTTGATCGCTTTGTGCAATGTCTCCTGTGGTGGAGCACAGCGTTGCGCGCGCGGTCTAGCTAAGATCACAGAGCGTGCCGATAGAGACTCTGTTGCTGGCGATTGGCGTAGCCTGTGCTGGTCGGTCGGTCTGTCGAAGGAGTCGAGGCTGAAGAGAAGACTCGGTGAGAGAAGTTGAGGAAGTGGGCTGCACCCGTGCTGAATTGTATTTCACCGGTCTGAGGGGTACTCATGAAAAGGACAGGGGTGCTTGAGACCACGCCACGCGAGAGGAGGAGCCGAGCATCTTCCCGACCCTGCCGAGTGGATGAATTTCAGGCTGCCCGTCTTATGGGAACAGAACAGCAGGGGTGGAGAAGAGAGCGCCATGATACCGAATGTCGCTGCTGACCCGGTTTCTGCCACAGCGTTGCCAGCCTCTCTGCCCGTGTTACCAGAGAGTGCTTGTTTGCTCCGTTTGCCCGTTCGGCGAGTTCAAGGCTGCGTCAACAAGGGCCGGAATTTCCTCCCGGAGTTGTGTCTGCTGATGCCATGATGATTTCTTGTCAGAAACACCATAGCATGATCATCTAGGAGGAAACGTATCGCGGCCTTGCGATTGGTAATGGTTCGCTTCGGAAGACGTTTGGTTGCTCAATGCTGGGCATCGCCTTACCTATGGGCTCTCGGATGTGAGTGCTTACGTGAAGTTGTTATTAATGACCCCATGCGGGTGACAACGTGATCTGACGAGACCAGAAATCACCGTAATCCATCGCCCGGCTAGCAAACTGTGTTGTGTTACCAAGAGGCCAGAGGCAGCCAACCAGATTGCGAGTGGCAGCCTGCCCCCAGGATTTGGCTCATTAATCATATGGTTGCCAATCTGACCTCCACGCTTCTCGACGTTCCATCGGAAAGCGCCACAGTCCCGAGGGTCTGACACTTCACCTTCTCGACCAGGCCGGCAGGCCGCTTGAACATTTGAGGTAGAGGCATATGTGCGCTTGCTGTTTTGAGAGTAGACCGCGCGTGTGTAAGCTGGGAAACTCTCAGTATTGATACCTGGGGGGAGGTGCTCACCCCCAGTTCCGTACCTTGCCAGGAGCCGTCACTGGGGCGCCCTGATACCAATAGGTAGACACGAACTTGGCCCTTGTGAGGCACGTTGTGATGACCCCTGCAACCTCCACAATAGCCGAGATGGACACGAAACGGGTTCCAGAAAAACGGTCGGCCAGAATCTGGGAGAGAAGCTTCATCTCCGTCTCCTCGGATCGTGTTTGCTCGGTTGGCCGGAGCTCGCTTGGTCATTGGTTCATACAAAAGCATGTCGGTCGATCGGCCAGGCTGTTAGTCGATAAGATCTGTAGCTTGCACATGAATGAGGAGCAATTAGTACCCTCCGCTCTGATGATGTAGGCGTTCAGCTCCAGTAACCGGGTGTGCGTCGTCCAACACCACCGACGCCGTCGCGTCGCTGCTCTGGGCCATCAAGCGAGCTGCCGAGCGAAGAGCCCTGCCAACGGTCAATGAGAAAGTGAAGCTTACAAAATGCACACTTTCACATCTGGACAGCCCCATGTTTGGACAAATAATTTGACCGCCCTTGAGGTCCTCTCGTGTTTTAGCCTGCCACTCAGGGCCAATCGATTGTTCGACTGTTGATAATTTGATCAAATTGATAAGACGATCCAGGAATTCGATCGCACAAGACCTGCAGCTCGCTCGTAGATTCCAGAATAGTGTCGGCCTGAGTTTCTATTTTTCGGCCGCGAGAAGTTGTCCCCTTGTGGCAATCGCGTCTGTCAACCCGTTGAGCAGTCGGCAAGGTGCACAATGCAGACCATAGCAATCGGTGTCCTGGCAGAGGGCAAACATACCCTCCCGACTGGAAAAATCTGTCGGCCGACGGTTTGGGCGTTTATCTCGCTGGCAACGGCGCCTTTCCGTTGTAGGCCCTACATGTGTGGCCGCCATGCAGCTGATGAGGTCAGGCCCACAGATGACCTCGTACCAAATCAACATCCGACGTTTCTCTGCATGAGGCCGTGTCGGTTGTGCGAGGCGAAATGAAGTGAGGAATTGTTCTCCGACAGCGCTAAGAACATGTATTCATTCCCTGAACCGAGACTTGTGGTTTGCCGGGCAGACGAAGTTTGTCTTTTCTTCCCAGCGATAACGGTTGCTGCAGCGGCAACGGCATCAGGTACAGCTACGAGCAACAAGCAGGCATCGGGAGGGGCCATGGCGTAGTGACGCAGGATACCGTCGCTGGTTTAAGCTAAACTGGGCAACCGGTGAGCTGGAAGCGCTGCATCTGGATGGGTACCCAAGAAGCCGATAAAGTCGATCCGCATGGAAGAAACAAACCCTGGAAGAGCCAGTCAAGAGTCAGATGACAGGGCATCTACTGCTCCACGACCCATAAGGTGCAGTGAGATTTTGCGTGGTCCACTTGCACGCGGTAACACGTCGATTGCCCACCGCCAACTGGCTTCGCCTTATGGTATGGCTGCACTTCATGCTGGTTTGGTCATTACGTTCAAAACGTCTTGTCAAACGGCTTGGATCTGACTTGTCGATGGGGGGCGGGGCTGCAGAAACAGTGCACCCGCCGCTTTCCTGCAAATAGTGAGCGTCTTGCGAATTGACCAATCATGGTCACCAAGGTCATTGCCCAATTCCAAGGTATCATACTAGGTAACGTCGATTTTTCGAGTGGCTTGCCTCTTAAGATGCCGATGCCATTGGCGAGAAGACAACAGAACGAAGAAGCTAGGATGCGAATGATCGAGGACCATGCTCTCAAATTACCGTCGCTAAATCCAAAATCCGCTGGCGCCAACCCATCTGGCGTTTCTTGATGCCCTCGTTGTCAGGAAATCCGGATCGCCGCAGCAAGTCCTCTGTTTGGTTCCTCTGAACAGGCGACATCCCTGAGTAGACATCAAATCTAGAACCTTTGTCAACAATTTTGTGGGTTTCCGGTCAAGTCGAAATAACCTACAGTCTTCCATATACTTGTATATTGCCAGTGCAGCCGCACTTGCATGGTCCGCCTAGTCTAGTCCGACTCCTACTGAAGAGGTTCCGTGGCCCTAGGCTCCGCCGCGACAAGGACTACCTTGTACGCCGGCCATGCTAAAGCGGCCGAGCGGGCGGGCGGGAAACTCGGGCACCAGCATCGGCCCATGACATGGAGTGAGTATATCCACCCGGTGAGAAGGGACATCAAAGTCAAGAACGGCGGAGGTTCTTCCGGCAAGAAACTCGCCCGAGAATGAGCGTGGAGACATGGCTCGAGCAGTTGCATTTGCTGCGACAGGGGCTTTTTGTCTAGTCGAAGAGGCGGGCACAGACATTGTCAAGTTTTGCTGCTGCGACTGATGCCGCGCGCCTTCTGAAGTTCGGCGGGAAGTGGCTGCTCCCCGAAATGCACGTCGGCATCCATGGCGTCCAGCATCGGTCTGGGCGGGGAGTCAATCAAAGAGTACTCGCAGGTTTGTTGAGGAGGACAAGGGTACCGGATTCCTTGTGTCGAGAGGCGAAAAGCAACATTCCTTGGTCAACTTATGATAGTGTCCTCCTCACCAGGACGTGGTGATATTTGCGGTCGCCTCCGTGCTCTGCACAAGTAACATACCTTGTCCTACACACCTAAGTGACCCCCAAAGATGGCACTGCCGGCAGTGGCCAAAGCCTCCCAAACCCCCACAGGATTTGCAGGTGGATGGAAGAAGACTGGCAAGTGGTGTGACGGTTTTGCGGCTTGCAGCGAGGAAACAGCATCTCAGCAGAAGAATCGGTGGATGAAGAGGAATTCTTGAGGGCTCTTGATTTCTTCGACAGACTGACCCAAAAGCGGAGGGCAATATGCGGTGTGATGTCGAACAGGCTGAGAAGCGGCACTTCCAAGACAGAACGACCTTGGAGCATATCGGTTGAAGGAGTGACGTTGGCAAGTATCATCGGCGGATGGGATGAACCTGATCCCGTCTCACGGATATCCCAATGTTGGGGTATCCAGGTAGCAGCGAGGTAGATGGCTGGGACGGGGTACCTTAGCTACCGTAGGAAATAGGTTAGGCAGGTAGGTAGGTATGAAGATACAGGTGCCTTAGGTAAGTAAGGTGGGCTACCTACAGAACCTAGGTACATGAGGCAAGGCAAGGTAAGGTAGGTACTATCCGAGGAAGGGGAGGAGTCAGACTTGGAGACGGGGAAGGATAGACTGGAAAGCACGTTCAAGCTGGACTTGGACCATCCGAACTCACATGCAGTGCATCTCGAATCCTACCGGATGCAGAATTGAACCTTCCCATCTGATTCAAGACCTCAAGAGCGTCTCTAGCGGAGCTAGACATTGAGTCGGAGATGCAGGTTCCTGGCACTTTGCCGAGTAGAGACAGGTTGAAGTTCGCCTAGGCAGGCCGGCCTATCTTACTAAACCTACCTTACCTCCTGGGAGGTAGGTAAGTTAGACTACCCCCTAGCTACGCACCCTTCCTAAGTAAAGCTAGTCTTCTTATAATATAATATTAAGTTAAGTATAAGAACGAATTATATTAGAGCTTATATATAAGTAGCTTAATATAAAGTTTATAAAAAAGTTTTAAGTATAATAAATAGCTATTTTTTAAATAATAAAAATTAAAGTATTCTATAAAGTAACTAATATTCTCAATTTAAGTCTATTAATTTTAATATATAGAGTACTAAGCTACTTTTTCTCTATAAGCTTTTATAAAAGTTTAAGACATAATATTATAGTATTATCATATTATATATCTATTATAAAATATAAAAATAATAGATTTTTAAAACTTAAATCTTTAGAAAATAAGTTTATTTAAAAAGATTTGAGTTTTTATTATAATTAAACTAAAAGAGAGTATATATAAGGAACAATAGCACGTATAGGGTATAGAGCCACGCTATTAGTAAAACGTTAGTAAATTAGTAGTAGATATATATACTCTTAGGAAAACTCTATAAGCTAAAGACTTAGAAGGTCAAATAATAGTTTAATATGAATAAATACCTATCTTTAAATATTCTAACCTTTCTTAGTTTAAACCTATAGCTATACTCTTATAACTCTATTATTTCTACTTTATTTTAAGAAACTAGTACTAATTAGAATATCTAAAATAAACTAGTAATAGTATACTAATAAATTAGTAATAGAGTTTAATTATAATAAACTCTAAGCTAGATATATAGAGTATAATTAATAAGATCTTAGCTAATATAATACTAGTTACTCGCTAAGCCTTAAGATATAAGAAATATAATATAGATCTTATACTAAGGGGATAGATAACCTTAGTAATAATAAGAGAGATAACCCCGAGGGGGTAAGCTAAGTTCTAGATAATACTAGAATAAATAGACTAACCTTCGCTTAGTAAATAAATAGTAAGTAATAGCTAATAGAATACCCCGCCTAAGACCCCCTAAGAAGCTAGTATCTTAGGTATCCTTACTTAAGTGATAGAACTATTATAAAGATAATAGGAGAACTTAATAGAGTAGATATATTTATAATAGTAGTAATATAAAGAATAAACTACTACCCTACTATAGGAGCTTATTAACTACCTAGTAATAAGGTACTTATAGAGAGAATATAAGAAACCCCCTATATATAACTATTATATTATAAGTAAGGACTTTACTATAAACTAGGTTAGTAACTAGATCTAAATAGTTAAGGATAAATACTAACTACGCGCTAGTAGTATATTAGAGTAATAGATCTAATAGGCGTTTATAAAGATAAGCCCATCCCTATATACCTAGTAGTAATACTATAAGACTAGGCTAGAAGGAGACCTAGCTTAAGCTAACTTTATAATATTTATTTACTAATAATATATTAAATTAAAGCTTTAAGAGTAGAGGTATTATAAAAAGCTAGATATAGTAAAGTAAAACGACATATAGTTATTAATATAGTTTTTTATTAAATAGTTAGTAATATATTAGAACTTAGATATAATTAGTATAGAAAATAATAAGGCTAAGGCTTATATATTATAATTCTAGCTAGCTCCCTTTTTATATAAGGAGCTTAAGTATTAGAAAGTTAAAATATAAAAACTAAGAGATATAGCTATAGAAGTAGAATACTTATAAGAGATATATTACTAATAGGGTAGTAAAGCCTTATAGAGCGAAGGTAAGAAGTAGTATATAGGGGAAGAATATATACTAAGGGTACCCCTTATAGCGAGAGCGAGCTATAAAGTAAGCTAGTAGGGCTCTAGTCTTAGGACTATATAAGGTTCCTAGAGCCTAATACCTTATTAACTAGTTAATAGTATAGTATAGGGACCTAACTAAAACTAGCCTATATTTAGCCCTAATATATAACCTATAATATCTAACTCCTTAATATACTTTAGCTATAAGAAAAAGGGGTATAAGAGGGTAAATTACCTAGATAAATAATAAAATATGAATAAAATACTAATAAGATACTAAGTATTTACTAAGAAAGTAAGAGTTAATATAATCTAATTTATAAGGGAGGTTAAAGAACTTAACTTATTATAAAATAAGTAAGCTAGGGGATTATACTAATAACCCCTATACTTATATTAAAACTAGATACCTTCTTAAAAGGAAATACTATAAAAGGATAGGTAGTTATTCTCTAGAATATTACTAAATAAGAAGTAGTAGTAGATATAAATTCCTATTCCTAAGTTGGTGTTATTAGTAATTAACTAGTAAAATCCCTATAACTATAACTTATAGTAGCTTATACCTCTATATTAAAAGGGTTTAGTAAGTCCTCTATAATAAGTTAAAATATATACTAATTAATACTCTTTATTGTTAACTTAAAGGGAGAACTAAAGAAGATATAATGACTCTTTCCTAAGGCTCCCTACTGTCACAGTCTTCCTACTAGCCTGGGGCTACAGTAGGGGTCGCTAGGACTGCGAGTGAAACAAGGAAAAGAGCAATATAAGCGTGAATAATAATAAATAGTATAATAAGCAATTATAGGTATATCGTAATATATTCTCTAATAGCTGAGCCTTCTAAGCTTATCTACTAGAAGTCTCCTACTTAAAGGATAGGCGTTAAGCCTAACCGTAGTTATATAGAATACTATATAATAGCTAACTATATCACTAAAAAGCATATAATATATACCCCCTTTTTAAAAAGCAATCGTTCCGATTACTATTACTATCGATCTAGGATATATATGCTTAATATTCCCTTTTCTCCCTCTTTACGTTCTAATCGCTAGAAATTACTATAGTATTATTAATTAGTCGTCGCGCTAGTAGAGGAGTATATTGAACTTAGATATCTACTAGCGCTTAGTAGCGCTATTATTACTAGTATTGCTCGGTATAAGTTGCTTATTGCTAGTACGCTAGAGACCCTTAATTATAGTATAGAGGTTTATAATCTTAGCGTAAAGGCTTGCGATCTCCTTAGTCTTAATTATATTAATAGCTATGCGAATCTTATTAGTAACTACTTACTTAGACGTACTATTATTCTTAAGTTTAGCGAGATGCTTACTAATAGCATTAATATTAATAGTATCTATATTAGCTACGTTAGTCTCTATAGTATTGAGGCGAGGAAGGATTTCCTATTAGATGCTATTAATAATAGTATTAATATTACCCTCAGCCTTATTAGCGAGGTCCTTAGCGTTTTTAGCATCCTTATAGACTAATAGGTCTATAGTAGTAATATTACTAATATTAACGAGCGGAGCGACGGAAAGGAGGTTAATACGGTTTATTATAATAAGGTTACTAGTAATAATTCTATTAGTATAACTATAGGTATTATAAAAGTATATAGCAAGGACCTAGGTATAGCTAGGGAGAAGCTTGCTATAAGTATTATTATTAATATACATATTATATGCTTACTTAAGGGTATCCTAGATATATCTAATATAGAGGTTAGAAGATATATTCTTAGAAGGCTCGATATTATTAAGGATTTTCTCAATCTCCTTGATAAAGATAGTATTAGAGTAGTATAGAAAGGCGTTATTAATACGAGCCTTCGCCTCATCGATCTGCTAGTACTAAGCTATAGGGCTAGGGCGGCCCTTCTTAGGAGTCTTATAAGGGGTAGTAGCTATAGTTTTAGCTAGGGTGCTAGTAATAATATAGGCTAGCTTAGTAGCCTAGGTATTGTCGTTCTAAACGTTATTAGCGTTATTATTAATAACCTCTTTATATTAGGTCTTAGTATCTATAGCGAAGAAGTTCTTTTTAGCTACCTATTTACCCTTCTTATAGTCCTTGCGGGACTTCTTCTTCTTAGCAGCGGACTTATAAGTCTTAACTAGAGTGCTAAGGTTAATATTATAGTTACTAACTTAGTTATTACTAACTTAGTTATTATTACCTTAGCGCAGGGAGATAGGGTTAAATACCTCGTTATTCTAGGGGTTAGCACCCTTATCTTAGCTACTGCTATCGTTAGATAGGTAAGAGGATAGGACCTCGTAGTTATTAGTAACTTCCTTGCCTTTAGAAGCTATTATTATAGTAGTATTAGTTAGGCTAGCGTTCGGGAGGCTATATTTAGCGAGTTAGGATAATATTATTACTTATTATGAGAGGTCTATCGAGTAATAATTAGTATATAGGAGAGAAATAAATAAAATAAAAAGTATAAGTATACCTAAATAAAAGTAAGTAGGTATAGTAAATAGAAAGAAGGTATAGAAGGAAAAATTTTTTTTATAATAGGGGTTAGTAAGGAAGGCATATAAAAGTTAGTACCTTCCGCTCCTTCTTATTTATTTCGATATAAGATAGAGAGATCGAAGAAAGAGTAGTTAATAGTAAAAATAGCAATAATAAAGGGAAAATTTATAATCCTAATATTAATTTAGGATAGATATATTTATCCTATTAAAAGGATAGGAAAACTAATTAGTTATGCATAAGGTGCATGCCTTCTTATAGCTCTTTTAGTATCCTAGTTAAGGGGGAATTTAGTATTATACTTATTAATAATATCGTTTATATTAAGTAATAGGGAGTCTCTTTATTCCTAGGTATCGTCTTTTGCTATAAAGCCCTTCTATTAAACGAGGTATTTAATAATAGGTTTATAACTCCTCTATAAGACTCTTTATTTAATAATATAGTTAAGTTCCTACTTCTTACTACTATTAACCTTAATAGGCTTTAGTAGCAGAGTCTTATAGTTAAATAGGTCTTTTCCTTAGGCTAGCTTATATAGCTAGGCTATAGAGAGGATTAAGTGAACCTACTAGTGCTTAGGAATATCTACCTCGTAGGCGAGAGGATTAACGATATGCTTGATTTAGAAGGGTCCTACTTATCTAGAGGTTTATTTGCTATTATATTATCCTAGTAGGTAGAATCCTTTGCTAAGTTATATCTAGACTTTATCCCTTTTATTAAAAGTTATATTAATATAGCGGTTATTATATCTCTCCTTATGCGAGGTATTTACTATATTAATAAGTAGTAGTACCTCCTTCTAATATATCTCCCTAAGGATAGTAAGACTCTTAGTTAGGGCGCTCGTTTATATAACTATATTAAGGATAC
Organism: Colletotrichum sansevieriae; assembly: GCA_026260285.1. NCBI lineage: Eukaryota > Fungi > Ascomycota > Sordariomycetes > Glomerellales > Glomerellaceae > Colletotrichum > Colletotrichum sansevieriae. Next base: position 10,794 of record JAOQIF010000203.1, on the reverse strand, counting down.
TGTCGGATAACTATCCTGCGCAGGTAATAGTACCAGAAAGATAGGGTTCTTCCGTAATACTGTAGTTATTCGTGATATCTAACTATCGTGGGTTTAGTAGTTACGACGGCTATATAGGCAGTCCTTGCGTATAGGGTCCTAGCCTTCCTATTGGTTGAATCGGTGCGATAGGTGGGTCCTATCGGCCCGATGTAGCGCTAGTCGGGTCGGCGACGAACCGCTAACTAGGCTTCTAATACTAGCAGTCTTTTATTATTGCTAGTGCCTACCCTATAATAGCCTATATTCGTCGAGATAACCACTAAATAGTACTACTTACAAAAGGGGCCTAAATAGCCCATAACCGCAGATCCCCCGGTATGCCATATATCCCCGGCTACTATTAAACGACCCACCCCTCTATCCGTATCGTCGCCTTATTATTATTAATAAGCCGTTAGAGGGCTTTATTCGGCGTTAACTTCGTGAGTCTATCGGCTAGGTTATTATTACTATAGATCTAGCAGATCTCCGCGATCTCATAGCGCTCATATAACTACTATAACGCTATTATATCGATTATAAGGCGCTTTTCTTTTATTATACCTAGCTTAACGAGGTACTTATATAGCAAATACGAGTTAGTATAAATAATAGTTAATATCGATAGTAGATCTAGTTAATCGGAGACCTTTTAGAGGGTTATTATAATCGTATAAGCTATATCGATGCTAGCAACTATGCTATAGATCTCCGAGGCTAGCACGCTATAGGTAACACGTTTTGACTTTATTAAGCTATAATAGACGACGTTACTATTAATTTCGAACGTATTAATAGCCTTATTATTATTAGTCTCGTTAGCTAGTATAATAATAAAACCTAGTTATAACGATAAGTCGTTATTATTAGCAAAAGATCCGTTAATAAAAATAAATAGTTTTGCTATATCGAGGTTAAGCGGGATAAAACTAAGGCCTCTATCGAGGGATTATAACTACTAGAGTATTTGCTAGTTAAGGATTCTGATATTATTAACTATAGGGTTTTACCATTACGTAGCAATAGATAGGTTGAAATAGGCCTCGGGTTAGTAAATTAATATAATATATACGCTGCGGGTGCGTTATTCAATATATTGCTACTTTCGGACGGCTTCGTTAGCAGAGGGGTTAATAGGGTATAACTTAAGCCCTTAGTCCTTTTAGCGAAGGGTGAGGGTATTGCTATTATTAATCGTTATAATCCTACTATTAAATACGAGGGGGTTATTAATAGCGAGGATCTGCTTAGGTTTAGCTAAAAAGCTAGCTTTAGTTAATTTAGCCTCCTCAAGGGCGGAAAACGCGTCATTTAATAGGCCTAATATATTATTAGTTTATATACCTATAATAGCAAAAGATAGGTTATTTTTTATCGATATAAGCAGGCAGGGGTTAAATAACGAAGTCTCTATCTCAAGCCTTTCTTTATAGTAGTAGCTATATATAGCCTACTAATAGGTACTAGCCTCAGCGATGCTATAGAGGGGTTTTATAACCTCTATAATAGTATTATTAGGGTAATTATACTATATTTAGGCGGGGATTTTAGCGAGAATAGGGCGGGCGAGATAGGTAGTAGACTAGATATAGGCTTAGGTGATATCGCAGATCTAAAGGGTTTTACTATTAGCTAATAATAATAGGGCGATCGTAAGGATTAGCTATTAACTAGCTCTTTAGATTATAGGGGCTTAGGTTAGAATAGCCTCTTTACTATTATTAGTATAGCCCTGAATAACGAGTCTCGACTTCTTATAGGGCTAGGTTATCTTACCCTTAACTTTATTAATAATATAGGAGCGGAAAATCCAGATCCTACTATAGCGGGTAGGGTTATACCTAATAAAGTTAAATATGCTTTATTTGATAAGGGATTCGATCTCTTATTGGATTAACTGCTTAAAAGGCTCTCTAGGGGTTATAATTATACTATTATTATATAACTTAACGGCGAGGTCGTGGTTAGATTACTCTTTAGTAGATAGGAAGGTCTCGTTAGTAGTAGTAATATCCGTTTTAGCGAGGAGTGTAGTTGAAGTCGGACCTGGTGCTAGGTTATGGCGGGGCTGGCCTTAGTGCTGTAGTGGGGCGGGGGCTATATTGTTAGTAATAATGATAGTATCGTGGACTTCCTTAGTTACCCTGTGGGGGTTTGCGATCCTATTGTTATTACTATCGGGTTCTATTAGCAGGTCGGTCGATTAGTAGTAAGGTTTAACGATAGTCAACCGGAAGGATTTCGGCCTATTAGGTAGTTAAACTACGTATTTATAGCTATTATTAGAGATAAGCTAGTAAGGGCCCTTCTAGCTATCTTTTTTATGCTATATTCTAACCTCCGACTAGAGAGGTAGGCTTAACGTGGGCTCGGTTATAGGGCTATTTTAGGCTATAATAGCCTTATTAACCTAATAACTAGCGTAGAGTTAGTAGATCTCGTTAGTAGCCTTCTATATAGCTTAGGCGTATTACGTAATTAATAGTAAGGGTGCTAAATCGTCCGTTAGGTATAGGTAGGCTCCGAATACTAGCAGGGTTAGTACTAGGCTATTAGGCCTAGCGATATTATTAATAGCTTTTATAGCTATTTAGAGGGCGGCGTCGGGGTTAGTAGAGGGGTTTTCTATCTAGATAATCTTATAAGCCCGGCATAACGGCTTATAGTATCGTTTGACCTTCCTAATGCTATTATAAGCTTTAACTAGGACCTCTTTTATAGAGATTGCTATCTTTCGTATAGATTAGCGAAATTCAGTAGATCGAAAGGAGGTGCTAGTATTAGTAACTATCTAGTTAGGTAGGCCCTAGTATATATCGATCTAGTAGAGCTAAAGGGTCTACTATATAGTTTTAGTAGATATATCCTTTATAAAGCGTACTACGTTAAACGTAGTAGCTATATTAATAATATAGAGGGTAGGGCGGTTGCTATCGAGATATATAATATTAATAACGATCTTATAGTTGAAATTATAGTCGTCTTTTATAGTGAACTTGAACTAATAGGGGCTGCTGCTATGGAGTTAGTAATAGTAGTAAAACTTTGTTAACTTATTGATAATATCGATATTAACGGGGTAGCTAGTGCGCTAGAGGACTTTATGGAGTTATTAGACGGATAGGTAGCTAAAATAATAGTAGATTCGGCATAGTTCGACGTTAGTAAGGTTGTAACTTATAATAGCCTCTTCCGGGTTAGTTATAAACTATAGGTAGCCCTATAGTTATATAACCGGGGTTGTGAGGTCGTTACGAACGAGTTAGTTAGCGATATTATTAAATCTTATGCTAAGTCGGTCTATATTATAAAGGGATAATAAGAAGGGGGTATTCATTAGCATCACGTAGAAGGTTACGTCGCTAAAGGGAGTTATAATAACTATTATTCCGAGGGATTCGATAGGGTTAGCGCTGCCGAAGCGGATTGAGGCTGCCCTAGCTATAGAGGGGTTAAGTTAGTAGTTAACCCTCTTTTATAGGGCTAGAAACTGTAGGTAACCCCTAGTTAAATACCGGGCCGCGCTAGAGTTAGGGATAATCCCTCTGAACGTAGTTAATAAGTAATGGTTAGTAACGTAGATCGCAACGGGGTTATTGTTTTTATTAACTAATACGTTATAAGAGGGTTTAATATAGTTAATTATATAGAGGGTCGACTAGTTAGCTAAGCAGGTTATCATATTACTACTATTAACTGCAGTAAGTTAGTTAAAATAAGCAGTAGTGAGGAAGGCCTCGTTATTAGTGCTATTAACCTCGTTGCTATCGTTATTAATAGATAACGACTAGTAAAAGAGGTTAATAGGGTTATCAACAACGGAGGGGTCGGCTGTAGTAGCCGCGAGGTCTTCAATACCCTTATACCACGCTAGAAACTAGTGATATTTAGCAGGGTTAGCGTTATTTTAGACGTATTAGCTGCTCTTAAACTTGCTGTAGGCCTTATGGCGATCGTCGTTAGTATGTTTTGTCGACTAATAGCTGGGTTTGCTATATATATAGCACTTTTTAGCTCTTGCTACGTTATTAAGGCTATTGCTAGCTATATAGGGCCTAAAACGATTCTTTCAGCTATTGCTATGATAGGTATGGTTAGTCCAATAGACCCCAGTCCTATCGTTGTTTTCAGCGATATATTAGGCCGTAGGCTAGGTTATTGTTAAAATTGCTGAATATAACTAGCTAAGGACCCCTTCTATAGACTTAGTAGGGTTAAAGAGGTAAAAATAGCACTCTTCGACCCCTTAGCAAGCGTTAATAATATAGTCCTATAGGATGAGATTAGAGTAATAGGCTAGCAGTAAGGCTTATTAAACCTTAGTTATATAGTTAACGAGGATCTCTAAGCATTCTATCCTCGTTTTAGAGAGGTTATTATAGATAACCTAGGCTAATATAGCCTAGCGCTACTCCATTAGGTAGGCCTAGCAGGTATCATAGGATTCGAAGTAGTTATAGAGTTTCTTAACTATAGCTAGGAGGCTTAACTAGGTGCTGCTAAGGCGGTTGAAATAGTAATCGCAAGCTTAGCCTTTTAGTATAAGGGGGAGGGTGCTAGCAGCCTGTAGTTACTAGATCCCAACCTTCTCGTAGATATCCCGAAAGATAGTTAATTTCGCCTCTAATATATCGTATTTAGCGCTACTATACTTTATATCGTTAGCATAGAGCTTAGCTAGATCTATCAACTGCTTTAGCGTAGCTAGGAGGCTATTGTAGCCTATATCCCAGTTGTTATTATTAACTGCGCTATCTCCGCTAGTAGGCGTGGTTTTTACTAGCGCCGTCGTGGGAGGTAGCTACGGGGTTTTTAGTTCAGCGCGGAAGTTATAGATATTACTAGCTTAGGCGAGGTTCTCATCGGGTCTCGTGAGATAGGGCAGGCGTATAAGCGTAACTAGTACTAATATCTTATAAATAAATATTAGGTTGTTAGCGAGGTATTATAGGAAGTTATCTATATAGGTATCTAACTAGGCTTAGCTCTAGTAATAGAACTTAGGTCTATTTATAGCCTTAATAAGCCTAATAGAGATTATTCTAGCTACTAGATTAACTTATACTCTATAGCTAATAACGTAGTCCTTAAGGGCCTTCCTAAGCTTCTAGTTAGCTTTACTAGATAATTTAGCAGTCTAGCTAATAAAGTTATATAAGAACTCGCGCTAGAAGGCTTAGCTAGTATTCTTATCGATCTTATAGACCTCAAGTTAATAGCCTATCTATATATTTACCTATTTAATAGATATATTAGGAATATTATTACTATTCTCATCGATCTCGAAGACCTTACCCTATAGGTCGGGCTGGATAATACCCTTGAGCTAGGTGGGGATAGGGATATCGCTATAGATAGATCCTTGGATAGATCTATCGTGGGTAGTAGGAGGAAGAGGAGGGTTGTTGTTGCTACCCGGCTTAGCGGTTAGGGTAGCTATTGTGAATGGAGTGGAGGAGATGGGGGGGGGGGGTATAGTATGCGTTATTTTCGCGATATTATAGCTTTTCGCATCGAGGTCGTTATATACAGGCGCAAAGCAGCCTGGATATTATCGCTATAGTCGTTTATTTAACCGGTTGTTATATATAGGTGCAAAGCAGCCTGGACGTTATTAAATAGTTATTATAGTAGTCCGTAACGGTCGTTTCAATCCCTCTGCTAGTAGCGGTGATATTAATAGCAGAGATATCTCTTCTAATATAGGTAGTAATAAACCTTGCTAATCTATAGTAACTCGAGTAGTTATAATAGTTAAGTTAACCACTAATTAGTATCAGATAACTATCCTGCGCAGGTAATAGTACTAGAAAGATAGGGTTCTTCTATAATACTATAGTTATTCGTGATATCTAACTATCGTGGGTTTAGTGGTTATAACGGCTATATAGGCAGTCCTTGCGTGTGGGGTCCTGGCCTTCCTATTGGTTGAATCGGCGCGATAGGTGGGTCCTATCGGCCCGACGTGGCGCCGGTCGGGTCGGCGACGAACCGCCGACTGGGCTTCCAACAGATACTTTATAGCTTAAATCCGAGTATAACCTCGTTTAGCGATTATCTAATTATAGTAAATAGGGAGTTATTAAGATTATGCTATAAGGTAGGTAGTATATCGGTCTATAGGATATTAGGGGATTTAGATATATAGAACTATATTATAATCTTAGTAATCTAGTTTATTCTTTTGCTCTGCCTATCTATCTAGGGGTAGTATGCTATTAAGAGGAGGAGCCTAATATTAAGGGCGTTAAATATCGTATGCTATATTATAGAGATAAACTTAGGATCCTAGTTACTAATAATATAACGTGGAATTCCCTAGTCTAAGAGGAAAAATATATAGAGTAGGACTATTACCTATTCTTTTGCTCTATAGGTTGAATATCCTATAAGAAGGATTATCTTTTTTGAGAATTTATATATTACTATTACTAATATATCTAATTCTAGGAAACCTAGCAGGGCGTAGGGACTTCTATAGGATAGCACCTTAGGTATATTGGTAACGAAGTCTATAGTAATAGTATTATAAGGGATATCTATAACGGGGATAGGTTATAGCTATCCTAGTAGCCTTTAGTAGTTAACTTAGTTCTCTTTATACTAGTTATAATAGGTAATATATCGTTATATAAGCAACTTCTTATTACGAAACTAAAAGGTCGATATTTCTACTATTATATAGTCTGCGCTAAAGTAGTATTTTTTATTATAATTAAGGCAGAGAATCGCAGGTATTAACTTATGCGGGATATAGAGTCTCTAAGTGCTATCTATAGCTATATAAAGGATAAGCCCTTCTAGCAATAGACTCTAAGGAGTTATTTAATAGTATTTTAGGGCTCTTCTAGCGGCTCTAGCGCTATTTTCCTTAGTAGTAGCATTAAATAGTAACTACTACTTGCCTAGTTCCTTCTGCTAGGATCGGAGTTATTTAAGAATTTTGCTATACCTCGTATTATTAGTATAGTTATCTATAATCTTAGTAATAAAGTCCTCTGAAATGCTTATAGTTATCTCCCCTATTGCTCTATAGGCTTATAACTTCTCAGCTAACTAGTTAACTATATCTATAAATCCTACGTTATTATTATTATTATTACTATAGGTTATTTCTACGAGGACGTCGCTATCCTCAAACCTATTAGCTCGTCCTGAGGCTATAAGTAATAGCAAGCGCGAGAGGGCGTCGGGGATAATATTAAGCTTCCCTAGTATATAGGTAATATTAAGGTTAAATTGCAATAGGTAGTTCGTAGTATTTATAAGCTGTAGGTTAGCCTTATTAAGGTCTATAGTCCGTAGCGAGGTATATATAAGAATTCCCTTTATAGCTACGTGATTTATAAGAATCTATATAGGGTGCTTATTCGATTATACGAGCTTATAGAGCTTCTTCATAGCCTATACTACTACTACTACCTCTGCTTTTATAGTAAAGTATCGCTTTTCTAAGGGTAATATAACCTTAGATAGAAAAAGCACTAGTTAGATATAGATTTATGCGATATCTTTACTAGATATATTAGTACTATTCTATAGGATACCTAGTTAGAATATTATAAGCCTAAAGCTACCTTTATAAGTATCGATCTTAAAAAATATAAGCTTATTCGAGTTATAGTAGTATCTTACGACCTAGTTATAGAGATTCTCCTAGAGGGCGTTCTATACCTCTTGCTCGCTTAGTATTAGCTCGAATAATACCTTTTAGACCCTCTTTATTCGAATTACTTTTAATAGACCGTTAGGAAGTATATTTTTATTATAGAGTTTTATAATAAGATAGGTCTTTCTATCCTATAGTAGTATTATAATAATATTATATTAGGGTATATTATATTATAGCTATCTAGCTATTCCGAGGTATCTCTCGATATTATAGAGAGTTTTTAGGAAGCGGAGGTTCTTAAAGGCTATAATCCTATCCTCTATTTATTTAATACTATTAGTATTTATAATATAGCTAAGGAGTCTTACTTTAGGAAACCTTATAAAGGACTTCTTAGGTCTAATATAAAGGCGGTTATTCTTAAAGAGCTTAAGAATAATATTAATATACTAGAGATAGTCCTCGTTACTATTGCTAAAAATAATAATATTATCGATATATACTCGAGCAAAGTACTAGTAGTTATATAGGAGGCGGTCTATAAAACGCTAGGCGTAGGCTAGCGAGTTCTTAAATCCTATAAGGATAATATTAGAAACCTTAATACTATAGGGACTTATTACTACTATCCTATTATAATATCTCGAGTAGATTAGTAGTTAGTAGAAGAACCCCGTAGCGTTAAATATTATTATATGTTTCTTTCTTCTGAGGGTATCTATTATATTATCTTAGTCGGGAAGCGGGTATATATCTGGGATAGTGATTTAGTTAAGAGGGCGAAGGTTAATAATAACCCTGCCTTTTTTTATACTATTAACTACTCGCTATATAATAAAGAGCGGATAGATAACTAGGATTAGCTTATTACCCTATACTATCTTGCTGTCGGTATATATCTTACTATAGATATTCTTAATAACCTCGAGGTCTTTAGCGCTAAGGGGGTAAGGCTTTACTATAGCCTTCTAGTTTTACTACCCTTTAACGAGCTTAATATATATATATTAGTTATCTAGTATAGGTATAATCCCCTTGTTATAGTAAATATCTTAGTTATCGAGGATTTCCTTAAGTCTACTAGCGAAAACCGCATCCTAATTATAGATCTTAACTCTATCCTTGCTATATATAACTAGGATATCTTTTAGCTTAGATATTCCATAAGATAGAATATTATCTGCTTAACGAGGCGGTCCTAGGCTAGATTTAGTAGGCGGGGTTATAAACTACGCGCTACCTGCTATATTACTTATAGCCCTATCGAATTTATATTATAAGAACTAGCGCGAGTTTAATTCTCCTCTTATAAGGGTAACGATATCCGCGTAGTTAATGAGGTTAGTAGTCTCCTCTACTTCTATTAGAATAATATAACCTAGTCGCTATCCCCTTGGGATTATTATTAGCCTATCTATTATATTTCGCATAAGGATGAGCTTAGGGTTATCTACTATAACTATTATATTAACTACGCTTATATAACTAGATTGAAACTGCTAAGTATAGGAGCCTTGCTAGCTTAACTTAGGTAAGTTAATAAAGCTAGTTATAATAAATATATCACTCTATAGGGGAATAACTACGGTATAGGCGTTATTAACTCGTCTAGTTACTAGGTGCTATCTCCTATACTAGACTAGATATTATATTCTATATACTAAGCGGAACTTAACTATACCCTTATTAAAGTCTATAACTAGCTTATGATCTTTATAGAATGGTGTTCCTAATAGAAGATTCGCTCCGAGGGTATTTATAACTCTAGCTATAACGATAATATAGCTATTAATCTCCACGTCGCTAATAATACCTAGGATATAGAAGTCGAATATAACCTGCTCTATTACCTAAAAGGTTAAGTCTATTATATTTATCCTCCGTAGTTCTATTATTTGAAATATAGGATTCCGCGCAAAGCATAATACCTAATTCCTATCGACTAGAGTTATTAAGGTACCTATATTAATATAGACTTCCTCTAGGCTAGCTATATTATTACTTTTTATATTAAGGCGGAGATATATCTATTTAGTTAGTATTATTTATTTCACTAGTTTTACCTAAGCGTCGATTATTTAGTTTTTCTTAAGTAATACTTATGCGTTATTTACTAGGGGAATTGCAACGAGACCTGCGAAATTCACTATATTATTAACGTAGTATATAGCAGAGTCTATAACTAAAGCAGTTAGGGAGCTTGCTAGTAGGCTTCTTGCTATAACTACGATATCTATCGTCTATCCCACTATTTCCTCTTTGCGCAGTTACTCTAATAGGGCAGCTAAATCGTAGGGGACTTCCTATATATCTAGCAGGATATAGCTATTATTAACGAGGTCGTCGATATTATAGTTATTATCGTAATCCTCCTATATATAATAGGCGTCTGAGTCCGTCTATCCTAGTCTATTATATTTTATATAATATTAAAAACCCGGGTTTCTCTATAGCTAGTTCTATAGGTAGCGATCTTTCTAGTTTTAACGGTTATTAGAGCGCTAGAAGCGTTACTAAGGTTAATAACGTTATTAGGGTTGCGGATTATTATAGTTATCCTATTAGAAATCTCGGTTATTCTATTATCCCTTATTACTATTCTATATTATATTATCGGATTCTTCTGATATATAGTTAATACTAATTAGCGCCTGGAGTCTGCGCTAAACTACCTTATGTTTCTTCTTAGCTATATTAAGGTAATCCTCGAGAGTATTGCTAGTAGTTAGTTTATCTAGGAATCGCTAAAGCTCTAGGTTGATTATATTATAGAAGATTATTAATAGCTAGCTAACTATAGATATTAGTCCTATCTACGCTCTGCTATATTTAAAATAGTTTTAAGTAAAGTTATAAATATATCTATCTCCCTTAAGGTTTTCTATAGTAAACCTATATATAGCGATCTATTAGATAGACTCCTATTAGATTAGTATAAAACGTCTCCTAATAGTATTATATAGAGCGTAATATCCTATATAGAGGTAGTTCTATTATTTAATTAGCCCGAGTTAGTATTCCTACTAGCTAAGTACTTTCCCTCGTAATAGAGAGCTCTAATTCTATATAATCTCTAAAGCTATAGCTAGGCTAGTAGTTTTAATATCTAAGCTAGAGATCTATAGATCTATCTCCTTATAGTATAGAATATCCTAGTTATA